>CM030853.1:6200574-6335574 GCA_018105865.1 Metaphire vulgaris
GAAAATGTGACGTCACGTTTACCCATAGAGCTAAATAATACCTAGATAGCCAGTCAGACGCGAGGATAGGAAACATCGCAGGTCTTTCTGAGTTACATAATTGGGAGCAAAATAAATCTAGCTGTTCTCACTGCTTTACATAATTGTCTCGCGAATAATAATAAACAATTCATCTAAAAAAGTGGGTGGGTCCATTGCCTGGCCGGACCCAGCTCCTAAAAAAGTGGGTGGGTCCGTACCCAGAAAAACACATAGGATTTACGCCCCTGCTAGTAGTAGGCCTAGTAGTAGTAGTAGTAGTAGTAGTAGTAGTAGTAGTAGTAGGAGGAGGAGGAGTAGTAGTAGTAGTAGTAGTAGGAGTAGTAGTTGTAACTGTCGTGTATTCAGTGTTTTATACACCTGTTGGAAGGGCAGATCCTCCCTCAAAAAAACCTCAAAATCCCCCCCCAAATCGCAGCACTGAATTTTTTGCATTGAACTGTGCCTCTTCCCCTCAAGCCATGTCGATCTCCCTCCCCACAAAAGGCCTGGAGTCTGGATAAAAGACTGAGTGTATTTAATGGACAATTTGTGAAATCTGACCTGTTCTCGAAACTGAAAGGCACTCAAACACTCTGCGGTCGTTCTTCGAAAGGTCTCGATCTTATAATCCCCCTTCCCTCTTCCCTTCTCCCTTCCCTCTTCCGTCATTTCTGCGTGACTCACGAGTATCCAGAACTGTTTTTCTATCAAAGCTAAAGACATTTATGTTTGACCGAATCTGCAGCGGCGCCTTGGTGTCACAAAGTGCCACAGAAAATTTAACTTATGTATGTATGTATGTATGTATGTATGTATGTAATGTACAGTACAGTACAGCGCAGGCCCAAAGCCAGGTCACCAGTCTATTCATAGAGTCTGTTGTTTAGGCCTCTGTCGAATGGAAAACTCTGGGTGTGGTTTCAGCTGCGGTCCGAAAATGATCGATCGCTTTACTTTCGAGTGAGTAGAAGAGAACCGATCGCCGTCGGGCGTTTTATCGGACGCAATCGCTTCCGGCAAAAGCGTCTAAACGGAAAACGACGCCAATCACGTGACTCGACGAGTCGCGCCATCTGTCGCCCGATTGCTTCTCAAACTCCGTTATTCGCAATTAGAACCTCAGAAGGGGAAGCGGATACCGTTGGACGATATACTAGTGTCACAGAATAGAACGATTTAGTCCAAGACTGAGAGACGTCGTTGATATCGAGAAAACTGATGGAAACACATTACACGTAGACTCTCTTAGCATTCAGTGAGTGATTTGAACAACGAAATAGCACAAAGAGAATTACTTGACAATCACGTACAAAGTTTGACCAGATTCGTGATAACCGAAGTAAGTCTAGACGAACTCAAAAATAGGAGTTGCCATTGCTTATGCTACCAGTGGCGGCTCCACAGGGAGGGCCATGGAGGGCCCGTGCCCCTATTGAGTTCCTGGCCCCCCAGTGGCCCCTCTGTTGGGACCCTATACTTAATACAACATACCTAACAACAAATGGTTGGCCCCCATGATTAGAAGTTGCCACCCCAACGGCCCCCACTTGCCAAATGCTGGAGCCGCCACTGTATGCTACTGAGGGCCTATAGGGCCCTGTTATGCATGTATACATACATAGCAGGGTTATTTCTAGGATTATCAGTTTGGAGGTGTAGGTAAATTCTGGGGGTCCTTTGCCAAAAAAGTCTGACAAGCAAAAAAACTCATCCCATAGCTGATATTGGGGTGGGTGGGTGTTGGGGGTGTCGGTCTCAAATTCGGGGGATGTTGGAGGGTGTTAGGGGAGTGTAGAAATATCCCTGATGCATAGACTCCTTAGTGCTTGCGTTGAAACTTGAAAATTGCATAAATAGGGAGGAAATGCATTAAAATTCTTGGAGCCATCTTGATGAATATTTCCAGCCTGTTAATAAAACCAGAGACGCCCGCCCATGACTGATATTAACCCCTTAACTGTGTATTTAACGGTAACTCAATGTAAAATGGACGGATATATCCGGAGTCCCCAGTTAAGGGGTTAAATAAGTGCACCTAAAAAATTTCTATTCTAGAAATAAAAATAACTTGTAATCAGCTTTTTTTAAAATTACAAATGTTCTTTCCCTGCCGTATTAATGGAAACGCGCTTTAAAGTAAGGTTGTTAGCGATTAATATTAACAGGTTATTTGGTTAACCGTGTCCTAAGAGCATGGCGCGGTCTTTTTAACCTTGACCGGTTAACCGTGATTTCTGTTCAGTCTATAAATTATGCTAACTGAGATTATGCTAACTCATTCTTGGCGTTGGAGTCACCGATCTCAGACCGAAATCCGAAAAGTGCTGTTACTGCGTAACCAGGCACGTTGAGAGAAATCCCCTGGGCAGAGCAGTCACGGGCTCCTGAAAAGTTTTCAAGTTTGAATCCTTTTTTTGCTTGTCAGACTTTCCAAGACGTTGAAGTACAACGCAAAACCTTTCAACCACCTTCTGCATACACCCGGCATCGTAAACTGTATTCATAATAAATTTTTACATATTTACATAAATTTACATAAATTTGAGTTTACATAAATTGGTAATGTAAATTTACATTTACAATAATTTACTACCATAAATTTAAATTTACATCATTTTTTATATTGCATGAGATAACATTATTTCGGACTCGCCCGGACCCCTTACGGATCGCCGAGCCCCTGAGAACCCCCCCCCCTTCTCTCGGCGGGCCTGTAGGTCTATCGTCTGCTCGTAAAGCGTTTCCAGAACGAGGCTGGAATTCGATGGAGCGGCGCCTCGGAAGCTTATCGACGATACGGGCTAATACTGTGTCCGCGCGCGGCGAATGCGACCGAGGACATTTGAATGCAATTTCGCAGTTCGATTCCTTTCATCCTTAGATCGGTGGCAACATGGTCGTTGACCATAAACTGGGTTTCAAGTGGTTCTCCGTTGTGTTAATCTCTTGACGTGCAATCATCATGATAACAACGACGACGACGGCGACGACGATGACAAAGATTAATTTTCTCGTTGAGTAAGGCTCAACAGTAGGCAGGGGCGTAGCCAGGAATTTGATTGGGGAGGGTATAAATTTGGAAAGGGTATATATAGTTATATATTTTATGTCATATATATATATTATATGTGTTAGATATATATGTATATATAATGTTACATATGCTGTATTATATATATATACTGATTTTGGGGGTATATATACATAAGTACCGAGGGCAAAAATATATATATATATATATTATACAAATATACCCCCCGTCGCTACGCCCGTGACAGTAGGCCCTATGATATGAATTGGGTTACAGTTGTAAATCCGTGCCTTATTTGTGGCTCCCTAAAACTCGCAAAATGAATGAATTGAATGGACAAGCAATTCTGGATGGCGGAAGCGGGTTAGCAATGCAATGGTCTGGAAGATAAATTTAGTTCGCAATTATTATTTGGCAACTAATCGCTTCTCACTACTCCACGTGCCTAGCATTTAAATCTAAAGTCAAGTACAAAATAGGGGACGATGGAGGGAAGGGAGGATATTGGAGCAACCTCTCTAGAGTGTGACTAGCCCAGCTCAACGCTTGTAGTGTGCATAAAGAAACGAATTTCAGCCAAGGTCTCAATATTGTTATTATTATTATTATTATTATTATTATTATTATTATTATTACTATTATTACTATTATTATATGACGTCATATGCAGACATTATCCAAATATTTGTCCTCTCCGTTTTGAGAGCTTCTTCAACAGAAGGATGGAAATGGAGGCCCGTGAACCCATTTGCCTCGACGCAGACTTACGGTTTGGTATCCGCATGTACTTCACAGTTCAAACTTCTCCAAGCGATTGGAAATAGAGTCGTGAACACTTCACACTCGCCCCTCTTCGTAAATTTGAGCGTGTGTGTTGGTGTGTGTGTGTGTGTGTGTGTGTGCACGCTTGCAATTCCTGGTGCAGTTCTTGATGTGACTTCTTAGTCGGCGGTGCCTTTCGATGGTTCCCGCGGAGAGTTCCGACGACTAATTCGATGGCTATCTAATCAAATGCCGAACGCCGCGAAAAGACACCACCGCCTCTCGACGGAATGAACACCGGTTTGAACGACGCAGAGGGACTCGGGCAAACAAGCGACCGGTTAAAGTACTGCTGACGCCTACTAGGACACTGCGCCGTTCGAGCGACAATAATTACAACGTTGGACAGAGCGCGTCCCGTCAACGCACGACCGCAGAAAGAATTCGCGCTAATAATTAATTAATCTTTCGTTGGGTTCTTCGGTGTGCGTGCGTGTGTGCGTGTGTGGTGGGAGGGGGTAGTCTTCCAGATACTTGGATACCCGTGCTGTTATCAGGGGCGTAGCGACGGGGGTATATCGGTATATATACACTCCCGGCCTCCCCAATCAGTCTACCTTGAAGTTTTTTAACCTTGAAGTTTTTTTAATGTTATTTATATGTGCTTATATGTAGTTTATATGGTTTATAGTGAAGGTTTATACCCCCAACATTTATACCCTCCCAAATCACATTCCTGGCTACGCCCCTGGCTGTTATCCCGCGCCGAATCTCAAGGGCAGGTCTCTAGCCGATGCTGTCGGTGTGAGTGTGAGACTTATGAGACTGAAGTTGTTGTCACAGCTGGGAAATCACAACAGACCAACTGGCCGATGTGCAGTCACTCGCGAAACGCTCAGTTAAATCTAACGCTTTCTTTAGCTTCACGCAGTGGCGGCTCCACCGGGGGGCCAGGGGGCCCGTGCCCCCTATTGAGAGCCTGCCCCCCAGTGGCCCCCAGTTGGGACCCTATACTTAATGCTACATACATTAAACAACAAATGGTTGGCCCCCATGATTATAAGTTGCCCCCCAACGGCCCCCCCACTTGCCAAATCCTAGAGCCGCCACTGGCTTCACGGACTCAACAGTATCGAAGCCACGGACGTGGTTCACGGGCAGGGTTATTTCTAGGATTATCAATATTGGGGGGTGTCCGTGAATTCTGGGGTCCTCTGCCAAAAATGTCTGACAAGCAAAAAAAGATATATAGCTGAGACTGAGGGTGTTGGGAAGTGTCGGTCTCAAATTGGGGGCGTTGGGGGGCGGGGAGGGTTAGGGGGTGTAAAAATTTCCCTGGTCACGGGGTAGCCGGGGCCCCTATTCTGGTTGGAACCGGTCGTGGGATCTGCGCAAACCCGTTGGGAAAAACAATTGGAGGGGGAGGAATTTAGGGTAGGTTACGGCAAAGAGAATGCGTTCATTTTGTGCCAAGAACTCCCCGACTACTTTTTTCTTTACTCGTCTGCGGCTTTTTAACACGAAAATGTTGACGTGTCCCCTATTTCGGAATCCTGGATACGCCACTATAGTACTCGATGCCTGCAGATGTAGATTAATTTAATCATTTAATCATTTGTCGCATCCGCATCTCTCGCCTTCCTTATCCGGGCTTGGGACCAACACGGCAGTATAGCTGAGGCTGTAGTAACTCCAGCCGATGAATATCAGAGAATGGATAGTCCAGTGTAAAACAGTAAAACGATAATTAAAGTTGTGTTTATGGAAAATATAATTATTTTCACGTAAGCAATAATATCTAAGCGTTTATATAAAATTCTGTTCGGCGATCATAATAGAAGCCGATGCGGCTACGTTTGGTCCAAATATAAAAATCAAATGTATAAAAATCAAATGAAAAGATAGAGAGACAGACATACAGACTAGCCAGACAGAGACAGACAGAGTAAAGTAAAGTAAAATGTCGTAAACGTATACAGCGCCCTGGAAAGCAGTAAAGTAAAGTAAAGTAAAATCTCGTAAACTTATACAGCGCCCCGGTAGGCAGTACAGCAGTAGCTGCTTATTCTTATGCGCTTAATCTTTCTTGAAATAGCTATAGACAAGGTGATTTGTCGGCCGGGCAAAGGTCAGTGCAGAGAGAGAGAGAGAGAGAGAGAGAGAGAGAGAGAGAGAGAGAGAGAGAGAGAGAGAGAGAGAGAGAGAGAGAGAGAGAGAGAGAGTGGCAGAG
Organism: Metaphire vulgaris; assembly: GCA_018105865.1. Lineage (NCBI taxonomy): Eukaryota > Metazoa > Annelida > Clitellata > Crassiclitellata > Megascolecidae > Metaphire > Metaphire vulgaris. The sequence goes on from CM030853.1 coordinate 6,206,619, forward strand.
AGAGATACACAGACAGACAGAGACAGAGACAGAGAAGGAGACGGAGAGAGATAGGCGAGTAAAATATAAACTAGCCTTAAAGTTTTTCCGACACGCCATACAGGTGTAGCATATTATATTAACACCCATATAATAATAACTCCCAGTAATTATATATATATATATATATATATATATATATATATATATATATATATATATATATATATATAACTCTCCTGTCATTATAAATATATAATAAAAATGTCTCTATATAATTATAACTCTCCAGTCATTATTATATATAATAATAACACCCACATCATTATATTGTGACGGATCGCCACCTAAACTTTATAAGGGTACTCGTTATCAGATCTAGGGGTACTTATTTCTTCTATTGAGTATCTTAACTCAGTGGCGAAACCGACTACATTTACTACAACATCTCACTTCTTATTTAAAATACATTTAATCTTAACTAACTATTAAAACTTCTCAACAATAGCTGCCATTAAATGGGCTTAATATTCAGAGTCCATTAAAATCGTTCAAATGCTCAAGTGGCAAACAATCCTGGCGACGCGTATCTAACGACGCTAATACAATCTACAGCTGAATGAACTAAGTCAACAACTAATGACAAAAATCCATGTTCAACCACGATAACTCGACGCGTGAGTTCCTGCTGTGAACTCCGCACTAAAACACTGTTTAATACGTTTCAAAATATTAATTTTAATCAGTCTTAAACGACTAGAAAACAGCTTTCTTTGATCGGAAGTTTCTCAACGATCGCCGCTCTCGTTCCCTTCTTTTCAACGTCTCCCTTTCAACAACCCAACGTTCGATGCCTTGAGTCTTGCGATCAATGAGAAGCTGCCGCGTCTCAAACCGTCCGAAATAGCGTCTTTCGATTGGCTGAAAACAAAACACACATCCACGCATCAACACACACATCAACCACTTATTAGCAATTATCCGCTAAGTCTATCCTTACTTACCAACTAATCTGTTACTATTCCTTGTCATTATACCATTACACCCCTAGTACACGAGCCTACGGGATGGATCATCACGTCAACTCAAAAACCCCAAAATTAGGAACAATCTCTGAAATGAGCTTGTGAAGAACAACTTATACTGCTTACAACTCCACTAATAAAACTTGGGGTAACGGTAGAAGACATCACCTCGAGTCAAAAACAACCACTCAACAAAATTGAGCAACTCCTTGTAGTTATGTTACATTACTCAGTATCTTACTTACACTAACTTAAACTCTTATATCCTATACATTACTTACACCACATTACTCAAATAAAAACCTAACTACATTATGAATATTACTTAATCTGATGGCCTGCTAAGAATATCTGGCAGCAAGTTATCTCTGCCGGGCCTATGTCTTATCTCCAAGGAGTATTGCTGGAGTTCTAACGACCAACGCAGAAGCTTCGCATTATGTCTTCCCATCTTATGAATAACTGTCAGTGGACTGTACTTAACAAGACAACTCTTACAATTCAACTTTATGTGCTAACTCTACATAACTATACACTATCAACCTAAGTGTAGAAAGAACTTTATGAGCAACACTCATAATAAACACCTGTTGCTTTTGCACAACTTAGAAAAAAAATTATTGGAATACTGATAGCTACTAAAATGTATATAGGTTTCCTTTCAGGTCTCATGAAAATTACATGGTTTAGAAACCACGACTGCTTTTGCTTATCCTTAGACTGGGGCTTTAGTTCCAGTATCAGAACCAATAATTCATATTTCAGACCATAGTCCATTAAGTTACCAAGTGTTAACTGGTTAACTAACAATTGTTTCTCTTCATCCTTGGCAAATTCAATCTTGTCAGGGCATAACCTATATGATGCAACATACACTGGTTGGATATCAGTCTTAAGATTAATTCTATGTGAAATAAGGTCAATTTTCCCAGGTTTATTACTGATAACCTGTTCGTATTTGAGAATTAGAGATTTCAACTTTTGGGATTGATCACAATCCAAATGTTTTGCTTTGTTTTGCAGCTGTTCTTCAAAAGAACTTAGGGTTTCAACAGAAATCTCAACTGTGTTTACAGTTTTCTGTTCAACTTTAGTATAACTTGGAAAAAGTTTATTAGGCTCAACTGATATGATGCTAATGCAACATGGCTAACATCAACATGTAACAGCCTTTGAACTGATTTGAACTTTACTGGATGTACTTTGCCATTAGTCAAGCAACTGGTTGAATCGTGTGCATCTGTTTCTTTTGAAACATATAACTGTCCTGAGTTTTCCTCAAGACTTGGTGTTTGCTTGGTATCAGTCACTAAATTTTGACTAAATTCAGTGACTGAGACAATTTCTGTAGGGTTTTTACCGGATCCAGGGTTAACGTCAAAATCTGGCTGCCCCTCCAGGTTCAAACATGCAAATATCAATTCATTTGGACCAAGCACAACCTTCATTGCATCTTTGTCAAAGGACATGTGAATAAATGACTGACCACAACAGCTGATCAAATCCTTCAATTGGTCAGACATGATTCCAAAAACTGTATCTGGTAAGACACCTTTCAGACACAGAAACTGTTGAACAGTCTCAACAAGCATGGGACCTAAAGTCTGTGCATCACCTCTCTTATTCAAATACATCTCTGTGAAAAATTCACAAATATTCAGAAGTAAATGCAAAAATTTGCCCCCATATTCATCATAATTGGGCAAACATCCAATGATACCCATCATTAGACAATCCATATTGCTTACAAGAGCAGAGAAATTAGGCAATATATTAATGTCTGAACAAACTTTGGGACTAAACTGTGAATCTAAATCACAATCCATATTAACTGGGTAAATTGCATCTTCATTCAGAAGAAAACAGAGCAAGTTATTAGACATTCTCATGAATTTCCCATTTATCATATGGTAATCAGTTGTAGGGCAAGGTTTAGCTCTGTTAATTTTCCTCTGTACTGCAAATTCATCAGGTGAAACCACTTCTAACACAACTGGTTCACTAACAACAATCTCTTGAGAAAAAGTCAAAGAATCCTTGGACGGAATCAAATTATTGTCCATGGGATCAACAGAAAAGCCAATTAATGCCTTTTGCTGCACAACATCAGGCTTAACTGCACATAAATTAACAACCACAACTTCAACTGGGTTAAACGCATGAGACACCTTATCATTGGAGGAAACAACATGACAAATAAGAGTTTCATCAAAGAAATCATTCAAGTGCAAATCGGTGTCATCAAAATCATACGCATTATCACAATGAGTGAGGCTATTACGTGGTTCATCCACTAAACCTGTCGATTCACTCACACATAATTCTTCAGAAAACATGTCACCAGGAACATCAATGAGTGTATCCCTACACAACTCATCTTCATTGGAAACCATTGGATCGACTGGGCAATGCAACACCATCGAACCATTCACCACCCCATCATCATGAAAACCAATGTGAAACTGTGGATCAACAACCTCCAACGATTCACTAGAAACAACTTCATCATGAAAGCCATTTGGATCTGCATCACACGAAACAGCAAAACGTGGATCTTCATCAGAACCCAATAAATTATTCTCAAAAAACTCCTCTAAATTAAGCTCTGTATCATAAAATTCATTTGGATTATGGGTGACATCTTCCTTTCGACCCAACAAGTCCTTCTCCAGTTCAATTAATGATTTAGTTTGTGCCATAGTAACAACACACGACTCAAACGGATCATCACTGCCACGACAATCAACGTCTGCACCAATCAGGACATCAATGGAATGTGGCAAACGATCAATCAGCCCACACAACACCTCTCCATTGTTATACACACAATTTAAGTTAATCAACACCAACGGAATCTTCACGACTTCCCCGGTGATACCGCGAATCATTCGAAATTCACCTGTGTCTTGATATTCACTTGGATTAATTAGTTCTTTACTAATCAAAGTCTGCGCTGAGACGGTATCCCTAAAACAGGTTATTTCTCTTGACTGATTGTGTTTGTTAAAAATTACTGCTTTTGAGCAGAATGGTCTAAAGCTAGGATTGACTGTATTCAAGTTATTTGTTACCTGCTGTACAAAGTTAACATTGGAATCTGGGAAATTTGGGTTTGGACCAAACTTAGCAGTTTCTTCTCTTTGTTTTTTCAAAGCAAAACATTCATTCACAGTGTGATTTTGCTTGTGGCAAAAAGCACATCTGGGTGAGGTTGAAAACAGATTTTTGTCCCTCTTGTAACCTGATGTTCTCCCCTGTGTGTTAGATTTGGACGAATTTCTAAAACTTGTATTAGTCCCAGGCTGCAATGCTCTTTGATTATTATTATTATTATTATTCGACGATTTGTGAAGCGCCGTAACATGGCCATCGGCCAAAACCAAAAGCGCTGTACAGTCAAACAGTCAACTATACGATATGGTAAACAAATACGTTTTCAGCTCTTTAGCAAACGTTTCAGGTGAAGTAATCCCGACCAGCGCATCAGGGAGCGCGTTCCACAGACGTGGGTTGCCGCGAGTCATAGAACGCTCGCCAAACTTCGGAGTCCTGGCCGGAGGAGGAACGTACAGCCGGTGGCGGTTGCTGGATCTCAGCTGGAGACGGCACCCCGTCGTCGTTTGTCGTCGTACTAGGCATGCCAAGTAATCGGGACAGGCTGGGTCCCGAAGAGCACGAAAAGTTAACCAACACCGCTTGTATACTATACGCTCCGGGACCCGAAGCCAATGGAGCTTGTCCTTTAGCGCAGGTGTCACATGATCGTGCCACCTCAAGCCGAAAAATAATCCGGGCCGAGGCGTTGATGACTGCCTGAAGCCTACTGAGCTGGTTCCCAGGTAGTCCGAGAAGAAGACTGTTGCTGTAGTCCAGTCTTGAGAGTACCAGAGCACGGACAAGCTGAATGGCGGCCGGTATTGTTATGTAACGACGAACTGCCCGAATTTGCCGGAGTTGGAAGTAGCAAGAGCGAGTCACGGCGGTAAGATGCCCGACGAGGGTCAGCGAGGAGTCGATGAGCACCCCCAGGAGGCGAAGCTCGTTGGATGGAGCCACTTCTTTGCCACCTATCTCGAACGGTGTTGGGTCAATAAGGTAGCCCCTCCTCGGGGTGCTCAGCCACAGCAGCTCCGTCTTGTCAGGGTTGAGGGCGAGACGGTTTGATGCCATCCATTCCGCCACCTCGAGCACACAGTCCTGGACCCGAGTTCGCAGCTCGCCAGTCTCGCCTGGGGGGCAGGCGGAGTATACCTGCACATCATCGGCGTACGCGTGGGAGGACAGGCCGAGCGAGTCGATGACACGCCCGACATCGGCCACGTAAAGGATGAATAACAGCGGCCCTAGGACCGACCCTTGTGGCACGCCGCAATGGACGGGACGAGGGGCCGACAGGGAGCCATCCCAGGAGACCGTCTGAGATCTGTCTCTGAGATAGTCTTGCAACCAGGCCAGCGCCGGGCCACCAATCCCATATGAGAGCTCGAGACGTCGACTCAGGATATGGTGGTCGACCGTGTCGAAGGCCGCAGAGAGGTCCAGGAGAGCGAGCAGTGCAAGGTTTCCGCTGGCCACAGCCTCGACAATGTCGTCGAAGATCTTGAGGATGGCCGTCTCCGTAGAGTGGCCCGTCCTGTACGCGGACTGGTTACTGGGCATGAGGCCGTTCTGGGTCAGGTATGTGGCCAGCTGCCTGTTTACCAGCCTCTCAAGGACCTTTGACAGAAATGGCAAGTTGGCCACCGGACGGTAGCTCGACGGATCGGTCAGGTCCAGACCCGGGCGCTTGAGATGTGGACACGTGATTGCGTGCTTCCATGGTCTCGGGAAGTCAGCATTCTTTAAGGAAGCGGTCATCAGGGATGTCAGGAACGGGGCTAGCGTACTGATCACTGCTTTGAGCAGCCACGTCGGTAGCGGGTCGGCGTGACAATGTTTACTCGGCGACGACATGACGCACGCTATGACCTCGGCCTCCGTGGGTGCCGAAAAGGCCGCAAAATTGGATCCAGTGTGAATTCGAAACTCGGCAGGACGAGCGTCTGCCGTTCTTCCCCGAATCCCAAAGACTTTGTCGTCGATAGACGAGTGGTAGCTCTCGGCAGTGAAGCTGGAGTGCGGTCGGCAATAGGTCTTGTTATTCACGCCCAGCAGACTGTCGAGATGCTTCCAGGTCTGTTTGATGTCGGAGTGGGCGGAGTCGAGCGCACCTTGCCAGTATTGTCGGCCCTTGGATCTGACCAAAGACCTGCTCTCCTTGAGAGCCTCCCTCCATTGATTAGCATTGTGGTCTGGTTGAAATCTCCAGTTCATATTATGGTTTGCATTGTCTCTGCCAGTGTGAAATTTGTTTGTTTGATCTGAATTAAATTCTGGTCTGTATGCATTTGAATTGAACCTGTTTCTGCCAAATGTGTCATTATTAGCAGAGTAGTTTCTATGGTTTGCTATGAATTGATCTGCTAATCTAGCCAATTCTGCAAGTGTTTGTGCTTTTTTGTCTAAAAGCCAAGACTTTAATGCACTGTCATTAATCTTAGACAAGAATTGCTCCATTTTAAAAACTTCTTTCAGTTTTTCAGGGTCATCTTGAGCTCTTTGGCCCACTATTCACCTTTGGAATGGCCAATTCAAACGGGTTGCAAAGTGACTATACGTTTCGCTTGGGTCTTTGGAAAGCTGTCTAAACTTAACCCTATACGCTTCTGGGACCAATTGGAATAAGTTCAAAATAGCCTCTTTGACATTGTCATAATCACGGGCTTGCTCATCTGTCAACTCAACAAAAACTTTGATTACCCTCCCAGTGACTTGTGACTGTAGTACTGAAGGCCACTTAGTCTTATCTATTTGAAAACTTATCATCGTCCTCTCAAAAAGTGTTAAATAAGAGTCTATGTCACTTGTCTCACTAAATCTAGGCAAATATTTCTTTGCATTCTCTAGGGACTTATCAGAACCCCCCAAATTAATCATTGGTTCACTTACTCTCTCACTTTGTACACTTAATTTGTGCATTTCAATTTTTTCATTTGATTCTATTTCTCTTTGTTTGGTTACTGCCTGAGTCTCTAACTCTTTTGTGTGTCTCTGAGTTTCTAACTCTTGTGTGTATCTCTGAGTTTCTAACTCTTTTTCTTTAAGTTGAGTTTGTGCAGCTAACTCATTCTCTTTAAGCTGAAGTCTATGTATTTCTAATTCTACTTCAAATCAAATCAAATCAAATCTGTTTATTAGTATCCAGGAAATATCAATGTCAGAACCAGTGATCTTCAATGTCACAAATTTATAATGTAAAAGAGTTATATAGGCAAAAGGTCAGTAAATAAATAAAATTACTATATATGAAAGATTTAAATTTATAAAATTACAGTTGACATTTAAATGATATAGAAGCTAAAGGGAGAAGCAGGAGAAGAGAAACATTCTCTGTTCAAGGCCTGCTTTCCCGGTGAACCAGTAAGCTTATACTAACTATGGACATGTTCCAATTGACTGAATACTATGTTTATTAATACAGAAAGCAAGTAACAACCGGAAACAAATTTTAACATATGGTGCAAAATGAGGGTGCAGCGTGCAAAGTGCGAATACATATACATAGTTAAGCTAATATTTCGCAGAATCAAGGTGACATATATTTTGAGATTATTGAACTTGAAATAGTTTCTTTAAATTTATGGAGGGATCTAATTTTCTTAGTTTCATTAGATAGAGAATTCCAAACTTTGCGGCCAGAGAATCTAACACATTTTTCATATATTGACGTATTTCTAGTATTAACAAAGAAGTTGCCAGTAGTACTTCGAGTATAATGCGAGTGGATATCAGAGCAGAGGTTAAAATATGTTTGAAAGTGGGCAGGAAGAAGCATATTCTTTATTTTAAACATGAAGGTAGCTACCTGAACAACCTGAATGTCGTGGATTTTTAATAGGTTTAGGTGTTTGAAAAGGGGATCAGTATGTGCGAGGAAGGGGGAATGGGATATAACCCTTATCACCTTTTTTTGGAGGAGAAATAGATTATTTATGTTTGTATTAGAGCAATTTCCCCAGGACAGATTGCAATAGGTTAGATATGGTAATATGAGAGATTTGTATAGCAAGACTAGGTGAAGAGAGGGAAGTGATGATTTTATTCTGGCTAAAATTCCTATATTTTTTAAATTTTTTTAGAGATTTCAAGGATATGTTTGTCCCAATTTAGGTGCTGTTGTATTATTATACAGAGAAACTTAGTGTGGTCCGTGCGAGTGATACTAAGGTTTCCAGCTGTGATGGTATCGGGTATGTGGAATTGAGCTGATCGTTTTTTGTGGAATAATATAAATGAGTTTTACTTACATTGACAGAAAGTTTATTTTGCTGAAACCATTGGAGTACATTTGGTAATTCTCTAGATGCGACGTCTATGAGGACTTTGGGATCTTTATTTGAGATGTATAAGTTAGTATCGTCAGCATAAAGGATAAATTTATATTGATCTGATGATTCGTGGATATCATTTATATAGATTAAGAATAGGATGGGACCGAGTATGGAGCCTTGGGGTACTCCACATGAAATGTCGAGAAGACCTGAGGACTCGTTTTCAATTTGAACATACTGTTTTCTGTGAGATAGATATGAGGAGAACCAGTTTAGAGCAGTTCCACGGACGCCATAGTGGCTAAGTTTATTTATGAGTATAGAATGGTCAAGAGTATCAAATGCCTTTGAAAGATCGATGAAAATGCCGAGAGTAAATAGGTTAGTATCCATGGCTGCAGATATTTTATCAATGAGTTCAGTTACGGCAAGAGAAGTATCGTGATTGTTACGGAACCCGAACTGGTTGTGGTATAGTAGGTCATGCTTAGCTAAGAAGTTATTGAGTCTGTTGCAGACTAGTTTTTCTAAGATTTTAGAGAGGGCAGGAAGCATGGAGATTGGTCTGTAATTATTTATTAGATGCGGATCGCCATTTTTAAATATGGGAACGACCTTAGCAACTTTCATGTCTGAGGGGAAAATGCCAACTGAGAAGGATAAGTTAAATAGGGAAGATAGTATGCTAGCCAAATCAGGAATAATTGGTTTGAAAATTTTCATAGGTATATTATCTAACCCATAGCTGGACTTAGATTTAAGGTTCCTAGTAACAGTGATAATTTGTTCCGGAGTTGTCGGATTGAGAAAAAAGCTATTTGGATTAGTATGTCTGAGATAGGTTTGTGTATTTTGACCAGGCTGGGTGTGAATTTCTTTAGCTAAAGAGGGACCTATATTGGTAAAAAATTCATTGAATTTAGTAACAATGGTGTACGGGTCTGTAATGTTTTGGCCATCGTGTATAAAGTATTCAGGTAGGTTTCTATTCTGATCTTGGTTGAGCAAGTTTTTTAAAACTTTCCAGGTACATTTCATATCAAATTTAGCCTCCGTCAGTAAGTTTTGATAGTAATCTCTTTTGGCTTTTTGGAGGACAGCATTTAGGATATTTCTGTATTTTGTATATTGAAGTTTTGATTCCGATGTTTGAGATCTAGTAAATTTGATATAAAGTTTTTCTTTCTTAATACAAGCCCTAGCAATGCCAGGGGTGACCCAAGGCTTACGTGGGGTGTTCTTATTTCTACGATTAATTGATTTTGGAGGAAAACAGATTTCAAAAATTTCAGTAAATTTACGAATAAAAAGTGCGTAGGCCTAAGCAAGGTCAGCGTTTCCTGAGGCTGGATATATTATTCCGGGCCAGTCTACTAATTGGATCAGTGTTAGAAATTTGGCATTTGACGCTTTATCGTAAGACCTGTGTAGCGAAATTGAACACTTAGAGCCACATTTACATGGTTTTGAAATTGGGAGATAAGTTTGGATTATAATAGGGAGGTGGTCTGAGATATCAGAATAAATAATTGCAGATTTAGATTCAGCTGTTAGTGAGTTGGTGAGAATATTGTCAATGAGAGTTGCTGAGAATTCAGTAATTCTGGTCGGATTGCAAATCATGGGAAAGAAAGTTTGCGAGAATAAGCAATTTATATAATCAGTTGTGGGCTGATGATCATCATGTTTAAGTAGATCGATATTTAAATCCCCGGCAATATAGCTTAATTTTTTTCTTTATTAATCTTTGGTAGTACGGTATCTAAATAATCGATAAAAGGATTAATTTGGTTTCCAGGAGGGCGATATATACAACCAATAATTAATCCATGATCAGGCAATTCCAAGAATAAGGTTTCCGCAATCATGGGGTTAGCACATTCGAGATCTTGACGTCGTTTACTGGTGAAGTCGAGATTAGTATATAGACCAACGCCCACGCCTTTTCCATACTTCCAGTCTCTTAAGGGCAACTACCTCTGATTCTACAGGTGGCATTGTGTTTGTTTGTTGGGTGGAGTTTCTGCTACCCACACTTTCTCTATCATCTCTGACTTCATTCATCACACTACAGCTCAATTTTATCAAATGGGATTGAAGCTGACATTTTGTCATGCCTTTTGTGACAATTCCCTTGCTGGATAAATTTGTTCTAAGCTCCTCTAAGCTCATTTCAAGGATTTCTTCCAGGGACAAAGCTGAAGGTAAATCTAAGCCTATTTGTTCTGAGGCCATAGTAACAGATTAGCAAATACAATAACATGCAATGCAACAATTCACAAAATAACAATATTACTGTAACCTAGTTAAAATTAATTGTAGCTGAATTTACTGTAACTGCTCTAACTATGAGCTAGAATTAAATTCCACAACCCACAGGAACTCCCTACTATTCTCAGCAAAAGGATTCCGGACCTGAGTCCCCAATAATGTGACGGATCGCCACCTAAACTTTATAAGGGTACTCGTTATCAGATCTAGGGGTACTTATTTCTTCTATTGAGTATCTTAACTCAGTGGCGAAACCGACTACATTTACTACAACATCTCACTTCTTATTTAAAATACATTTAATCTTAACTAACTATTAAAACTTCTCAACAATAGCTGCCATTAAATGGGCTTAATATTCAGAGTCCATTAAAATCGTTCAAATGCTCAAGTGGCAAACAATCCTGGCGACGCGTATCTAACGACGCTAATACAATCTACAGCTGATTGAACTAAGTCAACAACTAATGACAAAAATCCATGTTCAACCACGATAACTCGACGCGTGAGTTCCTGCTGTGAACTCCGCACTAAAACACTGTTTAATACGTTTCAAAATATTAATTTTAATCAGTCTTAAACGACTAGAAAACAGCTTTCTTTGATCGGAAGTTTCTCAACGATCGCCGCTCTCGTTCCCTTCTTTTCAACGTCTCCCTTTCAACAACCCAACGTTCGATGCCTTGAGTCTTGCGATCAATGAGAAGCTGCCGCGTCTCAAACCGTCCGAAATAGCGTCTTTCGATTGGCTGAAAACAAAACACACATCCACGCATCAACACACACATCAACCACTTATTAGCAATTATCCGCTAAGTCTATCCTTACTTACCAACTAATCTGTTACTATTCCTTGTTAACATTATGCCATTACAATATAAATGTATATACAGTATATATATATATATATATATACTGTATATATATATATATAATGACTTTATCAACTTTTACTGCACTTTCCATTTTCTTGTATATTGCTTGTATTAGATTTATTAGTTTCTCTTCTATACCAATGTTTCTCATAGCCTGCCATAAGCCTTCGTGCCATACTGAGTCAAAAGCCTGTTTGTAGTCGATGAAATTGATGTATACAGTTTTATTTGCCTCTGTGTATTTTTCTATCAGTTGTCTTAAGGTAAAGAGTTGGTCTATGGTACTTCTTCCAGGTCTGAATCCTGCTTGTTCTTCTCCCATTATCTTTTCTATATAACTACTGATTCTTTTTTGTATAATCTTTGTGAAGACTTTTCCTGGTATGCTGAGCAGAGTTATTCCTCTATAGTTATCGCAAAGATCAACACAAAAATTCAAATATACAACACTATCATTGTTCCACAAATGCTTTATGGATCAGAAACGTGGATATTAAAAAGAGCAGATGAAAACAGACTATTGGTGGCAGAAATGAGTTGTTTGAGAAAGATATTGGGAGTAAGTAAATTACAAAGAATAAGAAATGAAGACATCAGGAAAAGACTGGGAATGAAAGAGACAATAATAGATAAAATCAGAAGAAGAAGACCTAGATGGTATGGACATGTAAATAGAATGGAAAGCAACAGACTCCCATATAAAGCACTCTACACATACAAAGAAGGAAAAAGAGGAAGAGGAAGACCCAGGAAAAGTGGATGGATAACATCAAAGAAGACTTCGAAAGATATCAAATGACAATAATAGATGGAATGAGATTAACAACGGAAAAAGATAAATGGAAAAGTTTTGTGTCTAGCTATTGCCGCTAATGAGCTGGCAGAAAGCAACTATGATGATGATATAATGACTGGGGACTGGGGAGTCATTGTTATATGGGGTCACTATTATATACTACATCGTCGCAAAAAGCACTGGTCTAGTTTCTCCATTACAGATTACACCAAGCCCAATCGTGAACTACTTTATGCCGCAGGAATGCAACAGCGATTGGAGCAGAGGCTGAAATAAATAAAACGCGTAAACTTCCAGAGGAATCTCGGACTTGTGATCTATTCTATGTCTCGAATGCAAAAGATCTCCTAAAGAATTGGGCCAATATAGCGTCGAGTGATTTGTTTTCCACTTGATAGCTACGGACTTCAGAAGTATCTAGGCTCTCGAGTCTCGACTCCTCTAAGTACTCTGATAATCAGAGACGCCCTCTTAGTAACGGTCGGTGATTATATTATCGAAAAGCGTTCCCCTTTCTGTTGTTCTGTTCTCTGTTGTTAGGTTGAATCTCCTAAGTCCAGAGACAATCTGGGACGCTGGAAATTCGTGTTAAGTGGTGAGAGCTTTTTTGACGAGCCGAGGACCTGTTATGGATCGTCATGAGATGTTGCGGGCGCCACAAGTCCATCTTGGCCTAGACCCTATAATTGTGCGCAGTTGAGAAAAAGTGCTACAGTAATGCCTGGCGTGCATTGCTATTTTTCGATTCCAGTGGCGCATCCAGGATTTCCAGAAGGGGGGTTGAAAAAAAATTTTGTCAATAGCCGCCAAGGGGGTTTTCACCCAAAAATAGCCAAAAATCGCCTCAAAAAATAAAAATTTCATGGGAATACATTTTTTTAAAAAAATTTCGCCGTCCAAGGGGGGTTTAACCCCAACCCCCCAACCCCCGTGGCTACGCCACTGTTCGATTCCCTGCCCAGTTCAACTGTTTGGGGGGTGTTGATGTATCGAAGGGGGCGTTGATTGCAGTCTGTCGTGCTGCGCGAATGTTTCTACCCGGGAAAACAGACCGCCCCGTGATCCTTCAGATGTGGCGGCGGACGGACAGTGCCTATCGTTGCGGGACTTTTTTTATAAAGAGCATTCCGTTGAAGTGCATTGTTTACGAGATGAATGAAGAAAAGGAGCATTTGCCTGGAGCGCCTAGATAAATAGCGCAACAGAAAGACTGCATCGGCGGACTGCAGAGGTCAGCCGCGCGGAGGTCATTGGTACAAAGCGACGCTTAGTATACGCGTCTTTGTACGTGCTTTATGTCATGTTGGCCGCTAGTGAAACATAGGCTTCGGTTACTGTGCAGAACTGCAGCTCAGTGACGGAACAAGAATTCCGGAAGAGTGACGGAACATTAAGGGTTCCGGACATTTTCGGACAAAATGTCGAACAAAAAAGGTAGTTAGGGACTTTTTCAAACATTCACGAATAATTCTCTCCGACCACGCTACCTTCCCCTTGTACCAATCCCAATATTGGTCCCAGCCAAAATAGGGGGCCCGATTCCCTCCATGTCCCCCCGTGGCTACGCCGATGCTTAGAAATACTGTGCACACTCTTTGGCGTGAGTTTAGATTCTCTAAATTTGTGATTTGTACTTAAATGTATACGTTAGGACGCACGAGGACTATCTTGCACATTCTCCACCAATAAATTTATTTCGTTGACCTTGGTGAGAGCAGTGGAGGCTCTAGGATTTGGCAAGTGGGGGGGGGGCGTTGGGGTGGCAACTTCTAATCATGGGGCCAACCATTTGTTGTTTAATGTATGTAGCATTAAGTTTAAGGTCCCAACAGGGGCCACTGGGGGCCAGGCACTCAATAGGGGCACGGCCCTCTGCCCCCCCCCCGGTGGAGCCGCCACTGGGTGAAAGTAGTGAATAATAGGGTTTCGTGGGTAAGTTTTCTGATACCAAAATTATTAGAAGATAATCGGTTCAAAGAGGCGCGCGGCGCGAGAAGTGATAACGACGCAGCCGCTGAAAAAGCAAGTTAATGGGTCAACGAACATTAGAAAAGAAATAAATAATTGCCGATTCAAAGCGCTGCCGACGTAACCATGAAACGAGGACAATCTAACTCCTCCTGCATCCGGGACAAGAGGGATTGCACGAAACGACCACAGCCAGTGGCTATTCTAGCCACCTAGACATTGGGGGAGTTTAAATTTTGGGGGTCAGACATTGGGGAGGTCATACTATTTGCCAAAATGTCAAAACAATTGGGGGGAAAATTCAAACTTGGGGAGGGAAATTCCCCTCCCCAGAGAAGGCCTAGAATAAACACTGGACCACAGCACTAGGGGTGCCTAGTCCCGTTTTATACTTTAAAAAGTAATGAGACTCGGATTGGGCTAAATTTTTCCACCTCCAGTGGGAAGAGGTTCGGACGTCTGAAAAGTAAGATTTTGTAGATTCACCGAGAGGAGTCTGTCTCGACCTCCAAAACCCCTGGAAAAAGAACATCCCCTCCGCCCGCCCCCATTTATAGTGGGTTGCCTCCACATCTACGGTACCTCCGCCACGTTCGTAAGATAGGCAATAAGAGATAGGAGGCAAACAGTCCCAATTTTCTAATTCATGTGCAGGGATCGGTCCTCCTATCCTCCACCACTGGTAGACTCCGCCGATACCCCCCCCCACAACAAAGAAGATACATCAATGAAGAAATAGGGGCTTGAATTATATACCGATACCCCCTTGTCGCTACGCCCCTGAAAGCATCGTGTGAGAATTAATACGTTTAAAGTTTGAGGCATCGTCTTCTGCTCGAGTTTCATAAATAATTGCACGGTGGTTTTATTTTCAAAGGAAACATTCTCGTCTGCGTCGCCGTCTGCGTCGATCGTAAGCTCCAGAATGTCACCAACTACTTCCTCGTGTCACTCGCCGTGGCAGACCTGCTCGTCTCGCTCGTCGTCATGCCCTGCTGTACCGTGCAGGAATTTATGGGTAGGAATGACGCACTGTGGACACTACAGATATGGACACTACTGTATATATATATATGTGTGTGTGTGTGTGTGTGTGCGTGAACTTCTTTACAACTTCTTTACAACGTAATTAACCGGTCTGTAAAATTTAGTACGCCATTTACGAGACGCGTTAGGCCTATATCCATTCCCATCCAATACGGTATCGCATCACACGCTATACCGAGGATTCGTTATAACTGAGACCGCTATAACGAAGTTCTACTGTACAGTATATATATATATATTCTCTTCGGCTTTTTATTAGTCAGATGTCGTTACATCACATAATCATTTCAAAGTCATCATCATCATCATCGTCGTCATCATCGTAAAATCACCAACGGTATTACCGTTAGGCCTATCGTTGCAGCCGTCGTTGAGGTGGTTGTGGTTACGATAACGGTCGTTAACCTTTGTGACACCCGTAGGTTACTGGCCGCTTGGCTTCGAGGTGTGCGGTGTGTGGCAGGTGTGTGACGTCATTCTCTGCACTTCGTCGATCATGCACCTGTGCACGATCTCGATCGATCGATTCATCGGCATTCGAACGCCGATGGTCGCGCGAAATCGCTCGCGCTGGATCGTTCCGGTGAAGATCGGGTTCGTCTGGATCGTATCGCTGCTGATCGCCAGTCCCCTCTACTTCGTCGTCTACTTCAGTCCGCACGAGGTCCTCGACCCCGTCCTCAGGCACTGCTCCATCATGAACCGTCCGTTCCTCGTGTACGGATCAGTCGCCGCCTTCTTCGTCCCGCTGGTCATTATGCTGGCCACGTACACGCTCTCGATGCGCGTTCTGGCCGGGCAGATGGCGCTCCTCTCCCAGGACAGCTTCGTCGTCGACGACGACGATGCCGACGACGACGACGACGGCGACGGCGGCGGCGGCGCCAGAGAAGGCGACCTTCTGCAGCGATCGAAGAAGCCGCTCGGGTCGTTTCCTCGTCGGCCAAACTGGACGAAATCGTACCCCTCCTCCTCCTCCTCCTCCGCCGCCGCCGCCGCCGAAATGGGTTCTTCCGTCGTGGATCGGCCGGTCGCGGTAAATCCGGACCAGGAGACATCGTCATGTTGCGGATCCTCGAAAGCGGAGACGGACGGCGGAGACATCAAAGAACGGCTTTTGGTGATCCTTTCCAGGCATCGACGGGGGCCGAGTGTTACCTGTCCAGGTGCTTCCGAGGCCGGTCTCTGTCTGAAAGACAACGACAACGACATCTCGTGTCTAACGTCGTCTCCGTCTCAACGACAATACGAGAAACACCCGTCGTCGTCGTCGTCGTCGTCGTCGTCGGGAAAATATCTACGGATCGGCGGCTTCCAGGAGACGAGTCCCGTTCCCTGCCTCGACGCCCCGAGAGACGACGACGGCGGCGGCGGCGGCGGCGGCCCGGGCGGGCGTCGTGGGGTCGGACTCCGGAATTCGGAGAACGACAGCGGGACCGATACGGCGTCGACGAGTCCGTCTCGACGTCGGTTGGAAGCGAAGACGACGACGACGACGACGCTAGAGATGGACGCCGAAGACGATGCGCCTCGCAGCGGCGGCGGCGGCGCCGACGACCGACTTACGCGCTTCTATCGTCGGCTTCTACTCGCCGGGCCCCTACTCCGGGCGATCAGACGCCGGCGGCGGCGAAAGCTCGACGACGGGGCCGGGTCCCTGACGAGCAGTTCGTGCCCGAGTTCACCGCGCTGGACGACGACGACGACGACAACGACGGTGTGCCTCAACGACTCGGAAAGAGACCATGCCCCCGCCGGAGGAGGAGGAGGAGGAGGAGGAGGAGCGGGCGGAGGAGAAAGCCTGCCCTTGTCGGCCACATCGTCGGCCGTGCCGCATCGCTTCAAGTCGCTCGTCCAGAAGCACGGTGCCGCCATCCGCGTCGCCGGGATCCTGATGGCGAAGAGGGAGCGACAGAAGAAGGAGGCGTTGCGCTCCGTCCGCAACGAGCGCAAGGCGATCCGGGTTCTCGGCGTCATGTTCTTCATATTCGTCGCCTGCTGGGCGCCGTTCTTCAGCGTCAACCTGGCGATCGGCATCTGCAGACACTGCCACACCGGTACGCTGCTGTTCAGAACGTGCCTTTGGCTCGGGTACGTTTCGAGTACCCTCAATCCGATCGTCTACACGGTCTTCAACAGAAGCTTCCGAAAGACTTTCCTCGACATAATCCTGCCACAGAGACGGTGTCGTAGTCGTCGACGGTGAATAAATTATCAGAAAACAACTAACTGTAAATAATTAATTGATTTACCAAAAATAAACTATCATAAACTAATCATCTGCTATAAAGGACCGATTGCGATATTTATATGTTGTCGTTTGAGTGAATCTGATCTGGGTAGTGTTGTTTTAGTTATTCGTTTGGTTTTAGTTACAGTTATAATTAGTTAATGCCAACCTAGTTTTAGTTACTATTAGTTTTAGTTATTGTATATAGTTTTACTTACAGTTACTTACAGTTATAGTTAACTAAATATAACTTGATAACGTTTTAGTTACAGCTAGTCAAGTTTTAGTTATAGTTAGTTATAGTTATTGATAAAACAAAATGTACAGTACACTTGATTTCAAAGAAAGGCACAATAGTACTAAATGAACTGCCATTAAGTGCGGAAACAATCGGCATACTCCTTGGCATGATGTGCTTTCAGATGATTTTTGAGGTTGGTAGGATTTCTCCCACTCAACAGAGCAGCACAATGTTTTCGCTTCCAGTGCGCTTCTACATCTACTGTGCATTCGCTACTGTTCTCGCCCACTGTATATTGAAAAAAGTCCCAAATCACGCTAGATTTTGGCCGCCCGCCGCTTATTTCTTTAGGAACCTTTGCCATGGATCACAGTAAAAAAACTACAGTAAATCAGGTAAATCACGAACTGTACGCCTAAAGTATTTAGAGTTTCGAGAAAATTCCTCGAGTCGCTAAAATACCAATGCGACGTCAGCGAAATGTTGGCACGATAGAAAACTACGAAGTTAGTGTTAAGTGGGAACATCTATTTATCCGAGTCCACAAAGGAGGCTGTCCTAGATCTCAATACACGACCTCTAGTGCTAGGGAATGCAGAGAAGCGGCTACTCCTCTAGGCTAAATTTGTGAAAAAGTGGCACCTTTTACGTTTTTTAAAAATGTAATGAATTACAAATTTTCATTTAAAAATAACGAGAAACAGCAGCAAATTTTAAGCAAGTTCCGGCAGTCGATAATTTAATTAATTATCGACCGTCGGAACTTCTTTTCAAATTTTCAAGACTTTTGATCTGTGGGGGTGGGGGGTGGGGGGCTAAATTCGATGCAGATTAAAAAGGTGGAGCCTTTTAATATGTTCGCCGCTCCCCTGGTGCTAAAACCTGCCTGCGCCACTGGACTTGAGAAACAAACCACCAACCAAGCACACCTGTAAACGACGACCGCGTATGCATTGCCGTCCAAGATAAAACTTGGCTGTATCAACTGAAAGCACACGCCGACAGATGGCCAATTATTCTAGTCTCGGGTGCGATAAGAACTGGTCAGTCACGGACTCACGGAGCGATGCAACTGCCAAAGTCAGCATCGCAACTGCAACGACATGGAAAGAAACGTTGACAGTTGAGTTGCCGGTTATTATAATAACCGGCAACTTTGCAACCGGCAACCGGCAACAACAAAACACCGGCAACAACCGGGAAAATTTGCCGGTTTCTGTTATAATTATAACAGAAACCAACGATGATGCTTTTGCCAATGTCTTTCATGTTATTCAAACATAACTCACGGAGCTACAGTACGAGCAGTTAATTGTTCCACCTCCAGCCAAGACCGATCGGCTTCACGCGGTAATCCGATAATATGGAGCTCGTTGCCCGGGAACGTCATGAAAGCTAACTCTGTATACTAGTGTATAGTGTACAGTACAACATCATTTCGGAAGAATATAGACTTACTTTTTAATATATCATACAAGTGACATTTGTTAAATCGCCTAGACTTTGGCCTTGGTCATGACTAATGACCTCAGCGAAACATCAGTTGTCTTAATAATACTAATAATAATAATAATAATAATAATAATAATAATAATAATAATAATAATAATAATAATAATAATAATAATAATAATAATAATAATAATAATAATAATAATAATAATAATAATAATAATAATAATAATAATAATAATAATAATAATAATAATAATAATAATAATAATAATAATAATAATAATAATAATAATAATAATAATAATAATAATAATAATAATAATAATAATAATAATAATAATAATAATAATAATAATAATAATAATAATAATAATAATAATAATAATAATAATAATAATAATAATAATAATAATAATAATAATAATAGGAAAAAGTCAGTCTTCCCATCGCGGGTAACAGCAGCAAATGAAACACGTGTTATGATAGGCCTAATCACAGTCATTAGCGGTCATAATATTAGGCCTAATAGTCATTATACTTGTCTACGTCATCCAGGGCCATATTAAGGCGGGGGCTGAAGGGCCTGCAGCTCCAGGCCCACCATGAAAATAGGCCCACCGATTTTCGAGATAACCTTTTTTCCTCGTCAGCACGATTTGAAAGGGCGATGACCTTTTTTTGCTCGTCAGAGATACCAGTATAGGAGACGGCCTTTTTTTCTCAGCCCCCCGGCCCACTCGGGCCTTAAATCCGGCCCTGACATCATCGTCATACTCGTTTTCGCCGCCGTAATTACAGGCATCGTCATCATCATCATCATCATCATCATCATCAAAATCGTCTTTGTGGTCGTCCACAAAGTACGTCACGCTCGAGGGGGACGGAGTCTAACAAAGGGTTAGTAAGTAAATAAGTAAAATCTCGTGAATTTATATAGCGTTTTGCAAAGCAGCACAACAGTAGCTGCTCATTCGTAGGCGCTCGGCCTTTCTTAAAATAGCTGTGGGAAAGGTGAATGATCAGCCAAGCAATATGGTCAATATCCGAAGGGCAGTGAGGCTAGGTTGTTACAGCTATGGCGGAAATGATTTTAGAAAAAGGAAGGATTTAAGCTTAGACCTGAAGACTTGAGTAGATAATGCAGGAATTATAGGAAATCATAATTCAGATTTTATTGTTTGAAAGTGTTCAAGTTTGCGGATGGAAGCTGGGATAGAGTTCCAAACATGGGCGTCCGGAGGGGAGTGCAAGGGGTGCAATTGCACCCCCCTGGAAAAATTGTGAAGTCATTCAAAAAAGTAAATTTACTTGTTTCTTTTGTCACAAGACCCTGTTTTGCACCCTCTGGAAAAATGTCTGCGGACGCCCATGATTCCAAAGTTTAGGTGCGGCGTATGGAAAGGAACGGTTGCAAATTTTCAAGGATGACTGATTCAGCGGGCGTGAAAGAGTGAGATGAAATGACGATCGTGTGGGTCGGGGAGGCTGAGGTGTTAATAGTGCTCTAAGGTAGACAGGCTTTGATGACTGTAGTGAGCTATATGTAACTTAATGTAATTAGTGTTATTATCTCATATTGGATAGCCTACGTTCAGTTATTTTAAGCCAGTGCAATGATTTTAGTATGGGCGAAATATGAGAGTGGCAGTTAATTACAGAGGGAGGGAGTGAGAAGGACCAGCGTTACGTCAAACTTTCAGTATAAACGTAAATATACCTGATAGGGGGTATAGTAAAGGACGTTCTTAATTGCCTATTAACAGGGGCGTAGCCTGGAATTTGATTTGGGAGGGTATAAATATTTTGGGTGGGTATATAAATCTTAACTATAAACCACATAAACCATATAAACCACATATAACCACATGTAAATCACATTAAAATCTTTAAGGTAGACTGATTGGGGGGGGGTATATATACCGATATACCCCCTGTCGCTAGTCGCTACACCCCTGTCTATTAACATAGAAATAGGTTTTTACCCTAGATACATAAAATTTTAGGTCTCATTTATCGCTCGTCATCATTGTCGGATGTTAAATATTTGTTTTGCTGCAGAGAATTGAGGGAGAAACTCGAATGTATTAAATAGAAAACAAGCGTGACGTAATTTATTTGTGACGCTTTAAGGGGGTCATAGATTTGTGCCGTACTTTTAGGTGTGTCCGAGATTTGTTACAGTTTGTGACAGGGGGTCAAAATGGTCAAAATAGCTTGACGTACTTTATGGACGGCCCCATTAAAAATCACTCATTTAAGAAATGTCATGTTGCCAACTTGCCACTCTGGCGTAGCGTGCTGTTGTCCTGAAGGCCTACACAAAATTTTTGGAGGTCGCCAAATTTCCAAAAAGTTTTAAATCATTTCTAATCCAGTCATGAAATCATTTAACAAGTAAAATCAGGCTATTTTTAGACACATATGCAGTTATGCACCGTTTTAGACATATATGCCCCTATATTTTCCAGGTGAAAAATCTGAAAAGTGCGACGAGCAAAACAAAGTCAGCACAAAAAGGTTATCGGCACATTTTGTGTGCGGCACATTTTTGTGTGTGTTTTTGTGCATTTTCAAAGCGAAAAAGTATGACAAACAAAATAGAACAATAGGTCATCTCCGCTTTTTAGGCGCAGATGACTGCTCAAATTATCAAGTGGTCCGTGAGAAATTTGTGATCTTCAAAAGTGGTCTGCGAGACAAAGAGGGTTGAAAACCACTGACATAAAGTCAGCGAGCTGGCTTTTAAAATGTCACATTCTCGCTGAGTGAAAATTCGGCCGTCGGCCAAAATATAGCGCCAGAAAATGTTTCGATCAAAAATTAAACGTTGGCATCTCTATGGAGCGGATGTGCGAGTATCGAATCCGCTGCTAGTATATGGAGTATTTTGGGTTGGGTTTAATTGTTATCGTTTATATTTGTTGAGGGATTTTTGTTTTTAAGTTTTCTTTTAATTTCATTCGTCGTGTCTGCGCCTGAGATTTAACGCAAAGATTCTGCGAATATGCTTGACTTAAGCTCAGCTTTAAGTCTTGTTGTAGAGCTGCCTAGAGCTGGCTGTTCGTATACTTGTACACTTTGACTGATTCCCATAGCGCTTATTCTTGAGTAAACACTCATGAACTTATATAGCGCTTTCGTGAGTAGTACCATAGTAACTTCTTATTCTTAGGCGCGTAACCTAACGTTGAAATGTCTGTAGCCGAAATGTAGCGGTCAGACTGGCGAGGGTGGCCTATTCGTATATTGAAACTGGGGTAAACCGTATTTCAGCGTTCTAAATTATTTCATTGCTTTTTAGCGTTCTAAATTACTTAAGTAATTTTAAAGGAAAATAATGACGCTTTGCCAGATTCTTGGGCATATTTTGTGCCCAACAGTACACCAGGAGAATAATCTGCCTCAAGGTTCTAAATTACTTAAGTAATTTTAAAGGAAAATAATGACGCTTTGCCAGATTCTTGGGCATATTTTGTGCCCAACAGTACACCAGGAGAATAATCTGCCTCAAGGAAAGAAGGCTTTAAAATATGAGCCCTCCCATAAATCTTTCTAAGACCACATGTTTGACTTGCCCAACGTTTACCTTGTTGAGAGTTCTAGAACTGACAAGGAATGTTGCATGTATTGCAACGTCGAGTATTACATAGTACCTTCGTCTGGCTAACCAACAAAGTGTATCTTTGTTATCGGTCATTTTGAATTTTGCAATCATCCAAATTTCTCATATGTTATGTACGTCCATAATTTCATCAGCGGCGACAAATGCCGTTCGACTTGCCCTTATCACAATGACTTAAATAATTTAGAATGCTAAAATACAGTTTTACCTATGTCATTTAGACACTATTTAGATTGTATTGTTATTTGCAATTGAAACCCTTTGCTTCGATTCACCCAGAGGGCACAACTAAGGACCAAGATGTTCAGAATCCGACACAGATTAAGTCATGGAATGCACTAAATGCAGGCTTGCGTCAGTGGCATGCAATACTTGAATTTCTATGGATGTTCAACTGTGACAGTTTCTGTCTTTTGAACTTATTGAAACATTTGCCTGTTGAGGTGTATTTGACATGGCTTTTGTTAGAGCTATTGGATATGTTATTTCATAGTCAGGAATACAACTCGTCAAACTTTTTCAAACCTAAAATTTGAAACTGTATTGTCTGTTTTATTATTCGCAGGTTCCGTATTTGCTGTTAGAACCAGTTGTCAGTTCCACCTACCAGCATCAGTTTTGATATGGAATTTCCAAAGACAGTCATATCATGTAGCGACAGTAAATGCACAACTGCAAGCAATCTAAGTACAGGATACCTGCAATTAGAAAAATCTTTACATGAAAATTGCTTTGAAATTCCTTTGCAATCTACTGGGAGTCAATCTGATGGATTTAATATAAGTGGCAGCACAAACTTTTTAAATGGTGATTGGTTTGGTCAAAATCTTGAAACCAACTGCTGTGGTGGAGCGTGGGAAATTGATGACATCGAAGAACAGTTGGAGAAGTTTGCCTCGCAAGAAATGAATGGTGTTGCAGCTAAACTCTTGCAAAATTCCAAAGAATTTGACATAGACGAGAGTGCTGCTTTCATATTAACAGGACAGACGTCAAACAGTGCAAATGATGTCTTTAACCCAAGGTCTGTAGATGTCGTGGATTCTTTTGAAAACATTCGCGAAGATCTTTCACACGTTGTGACTGATTGTTGCGGTAGTAATTCTGTATCCGGAAGAATTGCGGTTCAAGGTGAGACGTCTGAGCCGTGTCAGGCTCAATCAGTAGAAAGTTACTCTGATCAACCATCAAATTGTTTGACCAGAAATATCTGTTTACAATTTCGCACAAACGAACATTTAAAACACTCGCAGAATGTTGCAACAGCAGATGAGAATGCGAACCTTAATTCCATTTCTAACTTACCAGCTAAGAAGTGTTCAAGTGTGGAAGTTGATCATTGCTATTGCTTGAGTGATAATGCTAGACGGAATCTTAGAGGAGGCATTGATGCAATACTTGAACAAGATGTGACAGACTGTATTGATTTGCCAGTCTTTTATTGTGCAGACGACGCTGACGTGATGTTGAAAAATGGACATGATCATCAAGATGAATTGTTCTCTCCGTTAGTTGCTGCGAATGACACTGCCATTACAGAACAGTGTTATATTGAGAATTCTGTAGATTTTAATCCTTGTAACTCAGACATCTTTGTCTCAGACCTGTCAAAAGAGACAAATGTTTTATTTGAGTTATTCCATTCTTCTGCCACAGCAGTGGACATCATGGCTTTGTTGCCTGATATTAATGAGCTCCGGTACAGTAGTACTTTGACAAGAAACTCTTCTGTACCAAAAGATCAGAGGCCTGTTCATCAAAGTTGTATAGTAACAGATTCATGTAACTGTGACAGCTCAAGCGTTCAAGCCAAGGGTGGTGAGAATCTATCGCAGAATTCTGAAATTGCAGATCCACGTTTTGTAAGGACTAGTATGTTACTGCAGTCTGCAAATGGTGTGACAAATGAGTGCTTGCCAATTATATACTGTCCTGAAGATGTTACAGAACAATCGTCAAGAGAGAATTTAAGAGAGGTACCGTAAATTTGACTAATTACTATATAAGAGCTCATCCACATAGTATGTATGCAAAAAGGCATATTTTCAACCCCCACCTCCCTCTGTTTGCACACCGTATATATGCAGAATCTCCTAAATCCAACCCCCCCTCAGTGTGTGCATACTATATGGATGGACCCTAGGGCATTCACAGGATGTCTTATATTTTTTTCATTGTAACTAGATTTGGTAATTAGGTTTGAGCTAAATGAAACATTTGCTTGATTCATTGCATTGTGCCGAGGCTAAGCAAGTTGACCTCAATTATTACTTGGTTACTTAATGTGATAAACAAATGTAAAAACAGCAATTAATACAAATCGCTAACGATGCAAATATTGAGGAATGTATCAGACAGCACAGTTGACCAATTGAAAAACTGAGGTTCACTTCGATAGATGCTAGAATGAATGTGTATGGTGTTCAATAACAGTACTCCACTGTTTGTTATTTTCTGTGTTTGCTAGAATGTTACCTACCACTATTAGCCTATTAACTTATCTACAGTTTTATTCCTTCTTTCTTACTATTCTCCACAAGATCTTCCTTTTCAGATCTCACTCTCTCTCTCTCTCTCTCTCTCTCTCTCTCTCTCTCTCTCTCTCTCTCTCTCTCTCTCTCTCTCTCTCTCTCTACGGTCCTCTGAATTCAATTACCTCTTTCTTTGCAATCAAATGGATGCTATTGGCATATTGTTATTGTAATTATTTTTCTAATATTTACCTGTGAATTCATCACTCAATGTATGTAGTTTTATGATGATATAAAGATGGTCTGTTAAGATTTAGGAGAGATAAAAAATGCAAAAATTTAGGATCTGTGGTTCTCAACTTAAGAACCCTGCTGCCTTTGTATGATGACCAATATGATCTAGAGGTGGAAAATGGAAACTTTTGTCTTTATTCATATTATAATGTAACGATGAAACATTTGATGGAAATTTCATTAAATTATTTCTTACAGATTGGCAAAGTGGTCGTTAGGTTTGGACTGGCCAGTTGTTAATGAAATGCTGATTGTTTTAGAAATTGTTCTGATTTATATTTAGAATGAGACCTTGAAGATAGTTGGAGCAGGTGACAGGCCAACTGATGAAAACATGCCAGGTACGTTTTCTTTACAGTTTTATCTAGGTGTTATTGTATTTTTTTCATATTGTAGCATATACGTTACTGATATCTCTCAGGTTATAAAGAGCATATTGTGCCCAGAAATTAAATGTTATTTTTAACCCCTTAACCATGTATTTAACTGTAACTCAATGTAAAATGGACGGATATATCTGGGATCCCCAGTTAAGGGGTTAATATTTGTTCTGAATTATATTTGTGAATATCTTATATTTGTGTAATTTTTAATTAGCACACACTAATAGATTTCTTTTTTAATAAAATAAATGTATTTCTTGATATGAAATCATGAATGCAATTGCTATAGACTTTTTATTTGGAGCTTGATCTTAGCAAAGGCACCAGTGCTGTTATCTTGCAGCTGATGTAATGGCCTTTTTGATAAAACATTTTGAGAAATGTGATGAATTCAGATTATTTAAAAAAAGATTGATATCATAAGGCAGAAGCTTATTGGAATTGAATTATCAGCAAGAGATCTTATTTCTTCAACATACAGTTATTGAAGAATTATTTTAAAATATTATCATCAAGATAACAATTTTGTTTGTTGATTTTTAAAGATTTGAGAATTGACGACGTTGTAAAGAATATAAAGAAAGAAAAACCATTCTTGTTTGATGACAAAAATAACGCAGAAGATGGTGTTTGGAAAGACCGAGATCCGTATGGTCTGAAGGAATGTTACTGCCCTCACGGTTATGTGTCGTCAAATGCCGGCCACTTTCATTGTCAAGAATGTGGCAGCTCCACACGCCACAGACACAGTATGATGCGTCATGAAACTGTCCAACACAGAGTTAGACACCCGAACATTAAGGTTTTTCCATGCCCCCACTGTTCTGCCTGTTTTGTTCATTCCCGTAGGTTCAAACAACACATTCTACAGCATAGTAAGCTTGCCCAACATGACAGTAAGGATGATAATGTACCAATTCTCCCAGCTTTTGAACGCCAGAAATCTGATAGTAGTTTATTGTCGACCACTGCAAATAGTCGCTGTGATGAAACGTTCCGATCAGTGACGCCTGAAGGAAAGAACGTCCAGGAGGCTTTCCACAGTCCGAACCGGCTTAAACGAAAATCTGATGAGTGTTCTTCTAATTTTAAGAAGGTAAAACCAGTTGTGCCCTCTGAAGATAAATTGGACAGCAGTAGTATTTCGCTACCAAAAGAGTATAACTTGATAGCCATAATTGCCGGAGAGATGAGCACCACATGTCATCCGGCGTACGATGGCCCGCTGCTCCCAGTTTTGTTGACGCCTACTAAAATTTGTAAATTCTGTGGATGTCGCTTTCTGAAAGAAGAAGTTCAACTTCGACACTATGCTCAGGTTCATCGATTTTGTATTGGTGGGATTACAGTTTATCTGTGCGCTCTGTGCAAGTATCGTACTATTAGTAATTTTGATTTCAATAGTCATATCAAAACCGTAAAGCACCTTGGTGCTGTCAGAAATAAGAGTGAGCACAATGTAACATCTGGAGAGGTTCCTCTAACTGATGACATTACTCGGTGCATCAGTTATGACGTCAAGATAAAGAGATATGAGCAATCCTATTTTAAGAATATCGTCAAAGCAAAGTATATGCCCAAGCCTTCACGACCTTATCGAGCTCCTCGGTCAAATGATGGAAAAGTGTCGATTGACAATTACTCAAAGAGTTGTCTGGTGGTGAAAACTGGCATCGACCTTGATTTGGATGCGGGGTTCTCCAAATATTCTTCAAATCGGAAAATTAGTCAATTTTTTAGTCTAATGAAACACAGTAAAGAGACCGTGGAGAGCACTGATAAATTTACAGATAGTCTTTCGTCAAAAATTGTTGAATTAAATGCCTGTGTATCTGGTCACTGTTGCACACTTCGCTGTACTTGTAGTTCTAACGTGCAGGGTCATGATTCCTCCAATGTTAAAATGCACTGTTATAACCCGTCCATAGTGTCTTCTGATCTAGTAAATGGTAATGAAACCGAGCAAAGATCAACGCTGACTTCCTTCGGAAACAAAGGAACACAGCAGCGACAAGATGATAGACCCAATTTTCGTTCTAGTTCTGCAAAGCCTAGGCCGATAACATTCTATCAGGACACGACAAAAAGATTTCAAACTCCTACGTTGGCTCAATGTTCAAATCCAGCATCCACTAAAGAAGATGCCATTCCATTAAAATCCAGACTTCCAGTAGTTTTAAAAAGAACATTGTGCAGGAGAAAGCCTTGTTTGACTGCTAACAAAGACTCTTGCAGTCAGGCATTAGACACTAGCAGTGAGACGCCCAATGTGCCAGCTGTAAAGACCGATACAATATTAGACACTGTTGGTCAGTTTAAAGCAGGAGAAAAACAAATTACCGGTATGTCTCGTTCCTCTCGCGGCTTATTGGATCCGTGTCCTGGAAATCAGACGGCTATTGGCAAGGACTGTGGCCTCATTGATGTTATATCACTTGATGATGATGATGATGATGATGATGATGATGATGACTATGACTTTGTTGCCAAGGATCAAACCCGATCAACAGTACACGTTTCTTCCAAGTCGGACGATGTGGACGGTGCGTGTTTCAACAAGGGTGCATCGTTGTCTGGGTTTTCTGACAAAGAACTTTTCTCCGAGCTGAAGAAGCGCAGTTCTCTGCTGCTGTGCTGCTGCGGCGTCTACTTTCTCGATTCGAACGTTTACAGCCTTCACTGCGCATGG
Organism: Metaphire vulgaris; assembly: GCA_018105865.1. Lineage (NCBI taxonomy): Eukaryota > Metazoa > Annelida > Clitellata > Crassiclitellata > Megascolecidae > Metaphire > Metaphire vulgaris. The sequence goes on from CM030853.1 coordinate 6,235,335, forward strand.
CATTCCGAAGAAGGATCGCTGAAGTGCAATTTCTGTGGTCTAAATAGCAAAAACTGGTACGAGTTCTACTCGCACATTTTGAACCACAGTAAATGAAGGCGGTTGTCAGAACAATAATTCTGTTGCGGATTAATTATGCGTCTGAATGCTTCTGTACCTCTGAATTCACGAGAACTGTTTGTGACAGAAAGTGAGATTATCTTATCTTCAAAATTAATTTATCTGAAGATGTAACTTTGATTTCAGATTAGTTGACAGTTGCAATTTTAGCTAAATAACTTTTATTCTGAAATCACCAATTTCAGGTAAATAGGTCTATATATTATTATTTGGTAAAGGTAGGTCCCGTACTCGAGTCTGAGCGTTGGGTTCTGGCACTTATCTCTGGTCGAGGCAATCAGCAACGTACAGTAGGTGGTATACCCACTTTTGGGTCACAACCCACTGTTTGGGAAACACAATATAAGCCCTTGATCTGGGGTAGGTTGTCATTACTGTACTTTCTCAAGACCCATGTTTTACCTCACACTTAACGCTGCTCTTCAGTTTACCACCACTCTCTAGCGAGTAAGGCTGAGTCCACCTTAGAGCTTCTGTGGGTGTCAAAACCGCGACCTGCTCAATCGTCCAGTGTTGTTAAAAATTTCTATTTATTGGAGTTTTGGAAATTGCTTGCTTCATTCGAAATTATGAAATGCACTTACAATTTATTATATAATTTAAAGCCAGTGAATATAGTTAACACTATATGAAATATTTTTAACATACAAATGCACTGTGTTAATATAACTATTAGATGTGTATTGTGTATTTTGATGTGTATGTTATTGTGTTATAATGGCCTTACATGTAGAATTTGTTTGAATTAGCAATGTGGATTATTTAACTCTTGCCAACAGAGTTGCTAAGCATTTTAGCTATTTGGGAAAGCAAATCTGTATTAGTTACAAGCAAGATTTGTTACCGTCAGTAGTCAATGGCCGTAAACCGCTCCGGTCGGAGTGTTGTATTTGGCAATATCTGGCTACGGCAAATACTTGTGTCACATAACTACCGAATCCAAATATTGATTTTGCTGTGGTTTTTAGTTTCTTTTTGGATGATTTAATTATAACCTAACAGATTTCTTATAACTTTCACTTTTGAAGTTGAAATTGTATTTCAAAACTTTTCAAGACTTCATTCTTGTGGGACGTGTGATAGCTTAACGAGTCTTTTTAGTTCTGAGGAAATGATTATCTTATTTATTTTCGGCCCCAGGTAGCCTACCTGTGAACTTGAGACTCGCAGGGTCCTCTAATCCTGTGCAGTAATATTCGCTCTGGATTCGGCATCAAATACACATCTGGTCGTTCCCTAACTTTAGGCATAGGATTGTTTATTTGAGATGGCCTCGATTGTATTTTGAGGTTGCAAAATGTGACAGTAAAACTCATTCACAGAAATCAAAACTTTCTTAAATTAAACTTTATTTAATCTTCACAAAAGACAAGTACATAAACTGCAGTAAAATTAAGGCACATTTTAAATCGAAACAGCAGCGTACAAACTTTATCCAAATAACCATTTCAGTCAAAATTAAAACTCATTATGTTGACTATGACACCTGTAAAGGCACGTAAATGATATAAAAGTGGCATTGCTGCTTTCAAAGACACATATCATCATCATCATCATCATTAACCGTGGGCTCATCGCCCGTTGGTGTATAATGCCATCTCCACAGTTTTCTGCCATTCTTTCCTGTCCGTTGCTCTGTGACTAAGATCCTGTAAACTGCTTCCACACCATTCTTCAATATCATCACACCATTCCTTGTGTGGTCTCCCTCTCTTATTGGCACCCTCCATTATTCCAAACATTAGAGCTTTGATCTTTCTGTCCTCTTTCATTCTGCATATGTGTCCGAAAAGTTGGAGTTTCCTTTGTTTTACTCTTTCCAGCATGGTTTGTTTGGGCTGAATTCAATGAAGACACATAGGCCTACTACAATGGTGCACAATGCACCCTCGTGAATCAAGCTGTGTTGAGGTCACAAAATTAGTAATTTTAATGAAGCCCTGATAAAAAATGTATTACAGTATTATTATAGCTAGATGTCTGTTATATATCCCTTTATATTGAATAAGCTTTCTGAAACATCCATGTAAGAGAGAAAATCAAAATGCTATAGAAACTTTCCTCATTAAAATCAACTAAAGACAGCAAGAAAATACTATCAAAAGAAATCATAGCTAACAGAAAATATCAAAGCCACAGTAAAAACTGATGACTACATATATACTGTAAAGTTGAGATAATGCCAAAAAATGTAACCAAGCAATTCTCAAATCTATAAATGATTAAATATTCTAAATGGTAAAACAAATAACACTACTCAGGTAAACAAAAACCAACCAAATTGCTATTTAGAGCAAATCTACCAATACACCAAAATTACAAATATAAATCCTTTCTTACAAAGAAGACCTAGAGCAAGTACTGAAACCACTCGACTAACTACTGTAAATAGTGGAGGGTAAGTATCTACAAACTGTATCCAACAAATAATGAGCAGAAAAGGCACTGCTAAATTTCAGTTTTAAAATTTTACAATAAGCACATATTTCATCCTCTTTCCATAGTACCAAGACAAGGTCATTGTGTGGTAAAACAACTGTTGTCCTCTTTTCCAATATTTTTCACCATTTTGAAAGTCACTCTCAGCCTTTGGCAACCTCTCACCATTTGTAATAATAACAACTTAATACAGATGAGCAATAGAGCTAATCATTTGTTAGAACCAAGTAGTAAAAATGATATACAATTTCATTTGGAAGTCAAAAATTATAAATTGGCAAATTAGTGAAACTAACAATATTATAATATCAACATAAAGTAATAGGGTCCCTGATATTAATCACTCAACTGATCCAATATCAAGTAATTCCAATATCAAATATTGGTCTCTGAAGGATTTATGTATTTCAAAGGCAGTGAAAGTATTCATATACAGAACCTAAAGTACAGTTGCTTATAATTTTATAGTACTTTTGCTATTCTGTAATTACTATTATGATATGTTGATATTTACCGATTTGGAAATAATAAAAACTCAATCAAAACAATAAACCAGTGTAATGCACTTAACCTACAACTCATACGTAAAATTCATCACGTTTTAAAGACAACCATAAAATATTTATATAAATAAGTTGAAATAACTACATATTAAAATATAGTGCTAATAATAGTATTGGTTATATACTGCAGCAGTATTCTATAAAAGAAACAGCATTTTGGATCTGAACATTTTAACTTTTAATAACTTTACTGGCAACTCGAGTAAGAATACTGTAATGTAGTGCTAATAATAGTATTGGTTATATAGCAGTATTCTATAAAAGAAACAGCATTTTGGGTCTGAAAATTATAACTTGTAATAACTTTACTGGCAACTCCAGTAAGAAATGCTGTAATGTAGTGCTGATAATAGTATTGGTTATATACAGTAGCAGTATTCTATAAAAGAAACAGCATTTTGGATCTGAAAATTTTAACTTTTAATAATTTTACTGGCAACTCCAGTAAGAAATACTGTAATGCAGCAAGGACGCTGCAAAGTTAATTCAAGGAGTTAAATAGGCAAACCACACACTTGACCCTTATTCAACTAATGCTAGAAAAGCATTAAAAGAATATCTGCAGTACTCAACGCATTTTTAAAGAGATGATAAACAGAATGAAGAGCCCAAACTCACACACAGTTATAGTAATCAAAGTTTACAGAAATTTCTATAGATGTACTTAACCCCTTAACCGTGTATTTAACTGTAACTCAATGTAAAATGGACGGATATATCCGGGATCCCCAGTTAAGGGGTTAATAAAGAATAATAAAGATAAATATGAAACTGAAATGTAGCTTGATATCAATTCCACTTCCTACAAACTGAACAGTTCATTTGTGCATGACTAGTTACTACTTTATGTGGTACAGTCATCAAATCTATCTCTTAAACATTTGTATATGACCAAGCATAACCTATCATAATGGTCAATTCATTCCAAAACTAGAAGCTCTCTAATCACCTGGTGTATAATCATTACACAGCCACAGTGGCCAAAGATAAAATATTTGTAACATTTGTTCAATCTAATTTTAGTCACACAAATCTAAAACTCAAAAGCAATCAGAATTCAGTTAAATTTTTGCGGCACAGTATGGAAATCCTAACAGGTAAAGAAATATCAGGATATTATTTGGAGCAACAACTGGAATCAGTCTTAACGCCGACTACCAAAGGAACTAGTGAATAATATCAAAACCTGAAACAAAATATAAACTGTCACCAAAATAAGGAGTCCCAAATTTCCCAACAGCTGGGTAACAATTCAAAATTTCTCAACTCGAGTGGGTCCCATGTCGACTGAAGTTTATAATGTACACAGGCCTTGTGAGAGAACATGAACTCAGCTGAAATACAAAGACCAAAGAACAGACTTTATACAATAAGTATTCAACAATAAGTACAGCCCTAGACTCATTCATGATACCAATGAAACATATAACATGATTTACAATTACATACAGTTGTTCAATTCAATTAGTTTATGTGCCATTCATCTTCAAAGATTCCAAATTAATTAAGGGTCCATCCATATAGTATGTACGCACTGAATGGATTGGATTTAGGAGATTTTGTGTATGTACGGTGTGCAAACAGGGGAGGAGGTTGAAAATATACTTTTTTTGCATATGGATGAGCCCTAAATGGTAAAAAAATTGTCACCAAAAATTGTCATCCAAAAAACCTTACCATCACGACATCGATTCAGCAGAAGCAGCGGGCCGAGCCCCGTTGACAGCAGCTGCAGCAGCTGCTGCTCCTCCTCCGCCATGGATGCCTGTTGAAGGTGGCGTAGGGGCATGACCAGCACGAATTGGCTTTGCAATCATTGCAGAATGGTTGCGTCTCAGAAGATTCTTCTGTCTGACTGCTTCTTTAATGCGATCAACTTCGTGTTGGTATCTAGATCACGATGCCAATAAAACAGAAGCACACAATTTCCAATCATATATGGCTGTTCAACTAGGTTACTATATGTGCCAACAAACACTAGATTCTTTACTAATAGCAACAGATACTATTATTATTATCAGGCAGTTAGCACACGTTGAAGGCTAAAGTCGACAACATTCAAACATTTCAAAAAGGTGCAAAGAAGGTTTTGAGTATTGAAGTTCTGCTTGGATAGTGCAACTATGGTACCATATTCACTTTTTGTTAAATTAAGTCACAATCATCATACCGTTTTCTGTCTCGCATAGCGCCCTCTTTTGCCTCTTTAAGTGCTGTCTCCAAAGCCTTCACGCGATCAACCGTAGCACGCAATCTTTTTTCTAACTTTGGAAGCTCACAGCGGAGATCGGCATTGTCACGAACAAGCTGTAACAAGTGCAATACACGATTGCTTTATTAAATCAACCTTGGCAAAACACAAGGTCAAAACATGACCATAACATCATATGCCGATACAAGTAGAGTTTAAACTAAAAACTGAATGTCAGCTATGCCTACACATTCCACTAAGAAAGCAACATACCGTTAGTTCATTTTTGATGAAAACATTTCTTTTCCCAAAAAACGCTCAAATATACTGACCTGCTTGTGAACTTTCGTCAACTGGTCAAGATTGTTTTCCAGGAAGGTAATCTTCTGCTTCTGAGCAATGCTACCAGTGCTGTCATCCTCCTCATCGGGTTTCAGTTGAGTCTAAACAAAACAAAATACACAATCCATCCAGATAAAGTTAACAATGACACACACACACACACACACACACATTAGTAACACAATGGCAAATTAATGTTCAGATGTTAATCTGATGAAAGAATGGTAGCAACACCAGACATCACCAAAATATTCAATTAAATGTGAAAAATGTTAACACTACTCCAGATATGTACAAGAAAACCATCGATCTTTTCTGTCTTTTATATTTTTAACATTTTTAACACAAGATATACGACACCGAGACCACTAAGACAAGTCAAAGCCAGTTTTTGTACATGCTCTACCTTCTTAACTCTGGCCTGTAGATCTTGGACGAAGAGCTTTCTGAGATTGTGCAGCGTCTGAAGCTCTCTAGCGACCGTTTCTTCCAATCCCTTCAGATCCTGCTTTGCCTGCTCACGGCGATCGAACTGAAGGCTCAGCTCCGACAGACGTGAAGTCTTCTCGGTTTCGTCTTGTTTCAGACGGTCGTAGTCACTCTGCAGTTTTTCCAGAGCCAGCTCCAGTTTCTGAGATGTGCTGTTGACAAGGAAAGAAAGAGCAAGTCATTAAGACAATTAGATGCATATTTCTCAGCTCAGCATAATGTCTCACTGGATGTATGTTTCAACACTCAAGATGCAGCACTTCATTCAGGTCGATATTAAGCATAATTTTTGAAATCATTCAACAACTTTGCCTCCTTTAACTCTGTAATGTGTTCACGTAGTCCACCTGTGGATGAGTCACCACAATAATCTGAACGTTTACTTACTTACTTACTTTATTCCTTATCAGGTTTGAATGCTAACAACTAATTTTATAAATGTCAGCATTTACGATCATAACAAAAACTGGCAAAATTAAAAAATGACTACAGAGACAATATGACTTAGATAACAATATTCATCGTAAAATATTTATCTAATCCATCTTAGGTTTTAAAAGAGACAAAAATCAGATCTTAACGGCTGCACTTTAAAGCCTAACATCTCAACGTTTAAACAGTAACACTTAATTTCACAATGTGTTTGAGATTTTATCTGTTAAAAAGCAAGAGGCAAAGATGAAGACGGTCTCGGAAACTGTAAAAGAAATTGATGCCAAGAAACGTCAGCTTGAGCAACAAGTCGATGATCTGAGCGAAGAGTGTGCCAAGCTCAATACCAAAGGTATTATTACTGAAATAATTATGAGGTGGAATGAAACCAACTCGGTCAGCTGGTCGATGCGCCCCTGCTTGTCCGAGATCTCCTGACGAAGCTCCGCCAGTTGGCGCTGATGCTGCTCTCTGTGAGATTCCATCTGCTTTTCCAAAGCATCTTTCATCTGGGTCGCCGAGGCGACTTCGTCTCTCGCCTTCTCCTTGTCTGCCAACTGCGACAGGTACAGTTGTTCTAAGCAAGAAAAGACGCAGACACAACAATAATATTATAGGAAATACATCAAGGTCTCTTTTAAAGTTTTAGAATAATTGATAGTAAACACAAAAACTGCAGGCAGTTTCACAAATAAGAAAAACTCCATCACACTTAGAAATCAGAAACCAAATAGCCAATGCAAGACGCTTTCTATGCGTCGCACGAAGGCAACGCCATCTGCTGATGTATCGAACATAAAAGCATTTGAATACTTAAATAAGATACTGTAATAGCATTGTAGCAACAACTCAAAGCAAATGCAACAACTCAAAGCGAGTGCAACATATGATCCTCTAAACTCAGAGACCTGTCTTTGTATTCGTCCTGCAATGCATCTTTTTAGCAAGTGACCCACAGATGATAAGGCATTAATGAATACATACATTTTGTAATTCTGCAAATAACAAAGGTACCTAGCTAGAAAAAAATGCAAGACTGAGTAATGCACTGATATTGAACTATTCAAGTGAACAGAACCTTTGGTATTGAGCTTGGCACACTCTTCGCTCAGATCATCGACTTGCTGCTCGAGCTGACGTTTCTTGGCATCAATTTCTTTTACAGTTTCCGAGACCGTCTTCATCTTTGCCTCTTGCTTTTTAACAAATAAAATCTCAAAATAATAAATGCACAAAATGGACCAAAACTATGCTAATTCATTAAATCTTAAATTTTAAGAATGCAAAAGAAAATGCAATCCTTCTGCTCTATCGTCCAACATTGTTACCACTTTGCTGCTTCTGCTGCTGCTGATGATGATGATGATAATTTACATTTCCTACCTATGAAATATAAAATACATAACCACCACTGATTATCTGCCTAAATGATCAGAACATGAATTAACAGACTGGTCTTTGTCAAGTGAGAGAAATTATTTCAGTAATAAATGCCAAATAGATGACTACCTGTTGGATGACTAGCTTGCTGTCAGAAAGATTTTTCTCCATTTCTTCAATTTTCTTGCTGCTCTCCGTCTGAGCAGAGTCCAGCTGTGAACAGCGCTGAACGAGCGTTTTCACCTCAGATTTCATCTTACTTATGTACAGACGCACGACAGTGAAGTCTTCGTCGACTTTGTCGCCGGACAAAATCTGCGACTTCTGCAGATCCATCTAAACAGACATTGTGCCAAATGCGTTTACACAATAACAGCAAAATCGTGTCCTAATTGATACCAAGGAAATGCATCAAAGGGTATGTCTATATCATATTTCATGCTTCATATTGCTAGCATATCGAAAGGCCTTAGCATATGTAATTTAGCAACTGCTGATTCTATGGCCCTCTTTCTGATATATTTCATGATATTGGGATGAAAGCAAAACTAAGAATTCTCAACGCTTGTGTAATACCAATACTAATATATGGATGTGAATCTTGGACCATAAAAAAAGAATTGGAGAAAAAAATAATAGCAACAGAAAGTAATGGCTTAGAAGGATACTAAGGATTAGATACAAAGAACATATAACAAATGAAGAAGTTAGAGAGAACACTGCAACCGAGCATCATTGAAGTTATCAGAAAAATAATGAACTAGACTGGACACGTACTCAGAATGGATGAAATAAAAACCCAAAACGAATTATCAACTACAAACCAGAGGAAAGAAGATCTAAAGGAAGACCAAAAATACGAAGGGTGGACAGATTGGAAGAGGATCTACACGTGGCAGGACTGAATCTCAATGGATAAACTGACGGAAGACACCAAATGACTTTATAAGAAATAGCAAAGGACAGAGAACTTTGGAGAGATGCCATGGAGAAGTCGATAGCTGGACATAGCTGGAGGACAAAGACCTGACCTGAACTGACCTTTCTGAAACAACTTAAAATGCGTCCTTTATCAATATGCAGTAATCACAGCTGGATCACTTCAGAGTGATTCCTGAGAAGAGACACTATACAAATATTCTGCTACATTTAACTACATTCCAATGATCTGTTTGTGAAGCAAATACTAGAATTGGCAACAGTTACAGAGAAATATGTGACACCGCTCTCTGGCCTACCTTAAATTCCCCGCCAAGTACACCGCTGATATCACCAAGGTCCTTCAGAAGGCTCATCATCATCTCGGTGGCACGCTTTTTCTGGTGCAGGCTTCCATCTCTCACCTGCACCAACTCAGCCTCAAGTGCCTGCACTGAAGTCTAAGCGAGCACCAGAAAGCAATATCAAACATTCATACATCTTTGTGTAACACTTACATGCCCAAATTGTCCATAAATTCTACTAAAAAATTGCCCAGCTGTTCAAACCACAGAAATTTAACTAAATTTATAGGGAATGTGTAAGCATTGAAACAAAATCTTTGAAATCTGACTAAGAAACTAGTTTTGACAGAGAAATTAAAAAGTAAAATATTTTCTAATAAATAAACAGAAAAACCATTCATTCATGAACTACTCTGCAAAACATTTATGAACTGCGCCGGTAAAGAGTAAATAGGTTTTGAATTGTAACGTAATTGTAACGTACAGCGCTCTTCTTCAGATCCTCGAGCAAAGTCTCGTTCTCCTTCTCTTTGGATATGGCCTCCTGTGACTTCTGATCGTAATTCATCGCTAGTTCTTCGAGCGCCTGAAGCACTTCCTTGACTTCCGTCATCGACGACTCGTTTTCCGTCTGAAGGCGCTGGCTCTCATGGACAGCGGAATCTCTTTCTCTCATAAGCCCAGCTATCTGTTCCTCCTGCTCGACAATCTGGTCCTTGTATTTCTCCGCCAACTGAGACTGATTGTATATCTCATCGTCCTGAAAGTAGAGATCGCAGTACCGTACAGTTGCACCGAAATAAATATCACTTAGCCATCATATAACAACATTTGAATCCATCGTAAAAAAAACTAATATCTAAATACTCAAAGAAAACTATGAATTTAAATACTTAGCACAGCACAAACCTTGTCATCCAGCTGCTGATAGAGTTTCTGCTTCTCTTCCTCCCATCCAATTCTCTCAGCATCGGTGAGGGCTTTGCCAGCAGAAGCGTTCAGGTGCGCAGTTGGCAGGTAAGCAGTTGAAGTGGACATACTAAGAACATCACCTGATTCTTTAAGCTGAGTCCGTTCCTCTTCTGGCACCGACTCACCTGGTGAACAAAGCACGAGTAAAAATACAAGTCACCTATGAATCCAAACAAAATTTTATCATATGTTTCATTACATAATACATAAGAAACTGATTCAAACTTACAATTAAAAACAAAAGTTCTAACAAATTTTCATCTACCGGTCAAGTTATTCACAAGTCATTTTGTCATTTTTTGTCACAAGTCATTTTGTTTTTCACAAGTCATTTTAAACAAGTCATTTTATCTATACAGCTTAATCTCAGAACTTATGGTTTCCACTCGTGAGATTTTCGTTAGGGCTCTTCAGATAAAGTTTCAGCAGTTATTTTTATGAGATTTCAGTTATATCTACCTCATTCAAGCAATAATAAGTCAATAATAACAAATAATAATATGGCCAGGTTAATTAAGTCTTAGTTAGGAATAAGCAATGAACATAGAAAATATGCTGAAATTCTTTTTAGACTGATGCACAATTTAAGTCACAAATGGAAAATTCAATCTGACAAATTAATGCTGCCTCCAACAAAATTCATTTAATATAACAGACACACACACGCATACACACACATAAATGACAGTAAACCAATGACCATCTATACTAGCGTGGGAGAACCTTTAGAGGTAATGACCTGTACGCCATCTAGCCAGTTCTGCTTCGTATCTGTCGATGAGGCCTTTTAACCGAGCGTTTTTCTCTCGCTCCTTTTCATATCTGCGTTTCCATTCTTCTGCTGTCAATTCTTCGTTCACCATCACGGAATTCTTAATCGTCTTTGCCCTACAACGTTTGCGTATCGTGAATAGCAAACAATTCAACTTTACTTAGTATATTAGTAGTAGGACGATGACAATCTAATCAGACAAGCAACATTGACAACTGGAATTACGTCATATAATTATGCAACAATTTTTAAAAGAAATTCTCATTCATTAGCATAACTGGCAATTTTTTCATATATTAGAATAATACAATACTTTGGAACTCCCTCCCAGAAGAAATAACTAGGGAGACCACCCCTGACTGATTTGCAATTAAACTCGTGATGCCTTTATTCAACACTTCCTACCAGAGGCTTCTGTAAAGCATTCTTGACTATGGCCTTCGCCAAGCACATAGCACTATACAAATTGACATTTATAATAATAATAATAATAATAATAATAATAATAATAATAATAATAATTAATAATAATAGCTGGTTAATGGCAATTAAACAATAGTATAAAACTACTCTAATAATTTACTAAAATAAGTCATTTTTATGGATGTTCTTGCGTAAAAGAAGACACAGCATAGTAAACCAATTATTATAATAAACTTGGTTCAAAAAAATTTTGATTTCAACAAATCAGATTTAAATCCCTGGGTCATTGAATTTATGGGATCATCTTGTCAGACCACTCAGAAATCCATTACAACTGGATTGCATCGCCATTGCAACTCCAGTGAAATCTAGAAAATTCAGTGCATTTGCAATCAATGAAACCCCGGAAAGAACGACGCGATGAACAAACCGCTGGCCGAAAAGAAGAGTGGATTTCGTCTCCGTCTCGTTAAACGACGCCGGCGAGCAGCAGATGACCATGGTGGTCCGTGCATTTCCTCCCAAACTCTCCTGCAGAATACGAGTCAGTTTGCTGTCTCTGTAGGGAATAAATGCCTGAAATGGAAAAAATTCTCACACTGCAGGCATCACACGTTTGAAAACACCTATAGTAGAACTTCGATATAACGGACTCGGTTATAACATATGATCGGCTAAAACTTACCACAATGTGCTTACTGTCCCATTTGATGCACTACCGCAATAGATGGTACTGGATATAACGTACCTTGGATATAAAGACTAAATTTTACAAACCTGTTAAGTACGTTATAACAAAAGACACAAACATGAAGGAAACAGCAAAATAATATATTAAAATTTACTCAGACCCACGTTTTCCCTTCGCAGCTTAACGCTGCTCCTCAGTTTACCACCACCCTCTAGCGAGTAAGGCTAAGTCAACCTTAGGGCTCCTGTGGGGATCGAACCCACGACCTTCTGCTCCCTCATCCAACGCTGTTACCACTCTGCTAACTTCCCGCCCCTACTGATAACTACATTGGTCTATAACAAATCAAATTCTAATCACAGAAAAAAACACACAATTAACGGATAAATAACCTACAAAAAATTACTGTGTTAAATGAGCTCATTCTGCATAATGACTGCAGGGAAAATCTTAAATTAAGTTAACCATACAAAAAGTAATCTGATAAAACTATTATAATATGCTACATGAAAACAAGTGCAATATGCTAGCTGAACATAGAGCATCCGTGGCGCAGTCAGGATTTCCGGAAGGGGGGTTTGGTTTTGACTTTTGACCGCAGCCAATTTTCGAAAAATAAATCTTGACAAGCAAAAAACCTCCTCCACCTACTATGGTGCTTAAAAAATTTTGGTCGGCAGCACCAAGAGGGTGGTTTTTACCCTCAAAACCGTGTCTGAAAATAAAAAATGCATGGAAACGTGTTTTTAAAATATTTTCGGCCGCGCTCAAGGGGAGGTTTAACCCCCAAGCCCCTCTTGGCTAAGCCACTGTAGAATATGATGGTCTTATTCTCTCAAGCAGATGAGTCGATGTGCATTGGTTTCAAAACATGGTAAGACTGCTCACATTTCCGTCAGCCAAGGCAGCAATTACGTTCCCGAGTGCAGACAACGACTTGTTGATGTTCTTTGCCTCGTCAAGCACTGAACCCTCCGCACCTGTCTTACTCACCTGCAATTATATGCACAGTCATGTCTACAAGTCACTGTCGTGCGGAAATATATTCTGCTAAATTTCTGAAAAGTGAAATTTTTTCGTGCTTACTTTGCAGCAACCATTCTGAATGCAAATGAAAGATTTACACAAAAGTCCTACAATTTATGAGAATAAGATTCTCTAAGTCAAACAAACTCAGTCATTTAGTCATCTGTAAAAGCCTACAGTTAACCCTCGTCTTGCTAGGGGAGGGGGAATGGTCTTGCTAAGGCTGCTACACGTTAAGGGCATTGTAAATATTCATTTTGGAGTCAAATAGTGAAAACATTTTGAAAATCGGTTCACATTTGCCAAAGTTATAGACTAATAACTAATATACAGTGGCATGTTTTTTATTGGCTCACAGTGCATATGCATTCTATATCAAATAACTGCACTATTTATAAACATGAAAATCTCTTAATCATCAAATTTCTATAGGGTGGCTACTGGCTACGTTTAATAGCTAATAACTTGTACTATGTGAAAAAATTGCCAACCTAAAAATACCAGTATATAACAATACACAAATTTCTGAGGTTTGGGCTGATAAATGGGGGGTGTCATCCACCCTTTAAGCAGAAAATGTAATGGAAAAAGCTTAGTAATGCAAGGGTTAAACACAAATACATTGCAACTGCAGTACAAATAAGAGTTTCTAATGTTGTACCAAATACACAGTAACAGCTTCACAATTATAAGAAATAACATCACATACCATGTAAAGAAAACAGTTTTAGGCAATTCATAATTTACCTCAAAAGAGACTCAATAGGCAATAATAAAACTGACGTACAACTTACTTTTTCACTGCCAGCCAAGTCGACCAGATATAGCTTTCCGCTCAGTTTCTTCTCAGTCTCCGTATTTTCCTGTTTTACGTTAATTAAGAAGACACTGTGACTGCGTGATGAATGCTCGTTCATATCTGAAATTAAGTTATTATTATTATTATTATTATTATTATTATTATTATTATTATTATTATTATTATTATTACTGTTATTAAACTGATAAATTTCTTGTGCGCCATATTACCAAAATGTCAGGAGCAAGGTCACATTACAGAGTCCAATAAAAATTTTTTTATATAACAGTCATCAAAACAAAAAACAAAAAATGAATGGAAAACAGTCCAAGGCAGAAGAGAATAAGGTTTTCTAAACAAATAAGTCTTTAGTTTTTTCTTAAAGGATGTCAGAGAACAGGATGATATCACAATTATTGGTAGATCGTTCCATGTCTTAATTAATATACTTCTTCAGGATGTCAAAAAACTGCTGAGCTCCTCTGAGCTCATACAACTGACTAGAAATGATCTAAATACAGGCAAAAAGCAACTAATTTGGCACTTTGATTTCATGCTTGCATCTCTGATGTACAGAGAATAATATGCTTTTTGCCAGTAAGAAGCTTTTACTTACTTGTTACGGCAACGTGACGATTAGCCTTGCCTTCGTCAATCACCTCCATCACTTCCTCTGGGCTCGAAACAAATCTTTCAGTTGCTCCCTGATTGCAATAAATTCAACTTAACAACAAATAGTTGTTATAGTCAAACAACAACGCACAAATAATTTCAGACATTTCTGAAAAGAAATAATTAATCTAACACAGACTTTCATATCAACAAACAGCTATAAAACAAAATGGCCAGATAACTAATTTCTCAAACAAAGCCAGTTTCAAATGGCAAGATCATTTCAGAAAATATTTACATAACTAAAGTTAATTTGAACAAAATATTGAAATAGAATCTACCTTCACATATGGAACTCGATTTTTGTCTTCGTGCACTGATAAATTTGTCTTGGAAACTTAAAAATAAAATCAAGCTAGACTGATAAATCAAAAACAAACTGTTTGAATTGCATACTTTCTATCTGCATATAAGTTCATGCATTAACTACTATTACTTTTCAATTACTTTTATTGCTTTTCAATTCATGCATGGGTTCAACTGGGAGGTTTGCTGTCACCTGTCTTGTTTGTGTGTACAGAGATGAGCCAATATACAGACTTAGAGACTGACATTGGCTGTAAAATCAAAGGATTGCATGTTGGTTGTTTAGCCTATGCAGATGAAATTACAGTGAAACCCGCTTAATTGCATAGGTGCCGTGCAAGCCTTGCTTATGCGATTAACCGGGCTATGCGAATAGCCAGGACGTTTGATAATTAATTGTACGCACAAAACACTGCTCCGGGTTTTTATGTTGTTATGCGATTATGCGAGTTATGCAATCAAGCAGTATGGGATTAAGTGGGATCCACTGTATTATGTTAAATCATTCAGTTATTATGCTACAAAAGATGCTAGACATTTGTAACAGATATGCTGATGGTTTTGATGTATTGTTCAATGCCACAAAATCTATGGCCTTGACAACTGGACCAAGATGGGATATCGGATATTTCCCTCTCAGTATTAACGACTGTGTATTCAATTAGATATCTAGGGACTAACATTATGACTGCACAGAGATTCCACTGTACTTACGAGCAGTGCTTTTTTGTAAAGAGATATTTACCGATATGCTTTCGTAAGGAGTAAGTTGCCAAAATGCCGGCCTAATACAAAGACCAATACCTAGACAAAGACTTTTGCCTGCCTCGTAGTTTAAGATGTTACTAGCTTATTACCGCTTTATCATTTTATTACTTTATATAACGTTTGTTTTTACTCGTACTTTTATTTCTTTTAAAACAAGTTAAATTTTTCAACCTATGAAAATAGTGATCAAAATTTTTTATTATCAGTTTTGGGATTTTCCAGTACTCCGTACCACTGCGTACCGTGACAAAAAAAGCCCTGCTTACAAGCATGTAAAGCTAAAACTTTTTAGGGCATTTAACTGTATTTACTATAAATCAAAAGCGCCAAACTATGAGTTTGTGACTGTTGAGCTATTTAAGTCGTTCTGTTTGTCTGTGCTTATGTATGCTGTTGAGGTAACCACACCTGAGTAAAAATAACACGAACTCTCTAAATAACTGCTTAAATAAATGTGTGTATACATACGATTTTGGCATGTGTTCTAGGCAAAACATCACTGAGATACAAACTAATTTTAAAATGGATCCAGTTAACTTGATGATTAGTAATCGGTATGCAATGTTTCTGGACAATTTATACAATCAGTCTGTGTTTGGTAGTGTAAGAGATATTGAATACTACATATGTAATTTTGTCAAATATGTACCAGTACCGGTAAGTTATATGCCTGTGTAAAATGTTCCATCTCTATGCTTCTGTAGTTAATAGTGCTATTGGCACTGCATTGTCTTTTTGACTTTATTTTCCTCTCATTTATACTTGTGTTTTGCGGCAGCAAATGCGAAATAAGGATATATATATATATAGTTATACACACTCACACTCTCACACACACACACACAGATATATATATATACTACCAACATACTGCAGTTTATATATAAGATCCCTAGAAATGGTAAATGATTACCATAGTTTTAGTCACATCTTAATAACTAACAATAGTAATGACAGGGTACATACATTTAAAATAAATCAAAGTAAGAAAAATGCAAAACAAATGATACTGTAAATTTATCATGTCTGTCTATGATGCACCTGCAGTGCATAAGAGCAGCTGGCTGTTTTAAACATGGCATTGATTTTAAAGAAGAAAAACATTTTAGGAGTGTAATTGAATTCAGTCACGTGTGCTTCAACTTAATAAATCTTAACTGACTGCAGCAATTCACTCAGATCAGATGCTATTCGTTTATGGCAGATTCTACATCTCTTTTGCACTAAGAAACATCACCATCACTTTTACCCTCACTACCCCAACTCACTACTCACTACCCCTACCCTCACATCCTCCTCGTCGTCGTCATCATCATCATCACCAAAACGATTAAGGCTGTATCAGGATCAGGAGAATTACTGATGACAATGATTTCTCTGCCTTAAATCAGGTCCAAATGAATTTTACCACTTGGGGATAACATGCATGAAGAGGTTCCTATTGCCTTTCTCATGAATAGGGTGAAAACTTTCCCAGGGCTGCCACGCAGTGGCTAGGGCTGCACTCAAATCCATGACCCTCCAATTGCAAGCAGGGCCGCCGAGAGAAATTCTGGGCTCCTGGGCAGCATAGTTGCGGGGCCCCTAAAGTGGTGACCTTTATTTTGATGGGTGCCCCAAATGCTTCTGCGTCTTCAACCTAGCCTAACCCTAACTGCAGACCACCCACCCAGGCCCCCTACAGATCGCTGGGTCCCTGGGCATTTGCCCCCTGCCTCCCCTCTCAGTGGGCCTGATTGCAAGGCAAAAATCTTACCGCAACTCTACCATGCCCCCACCTAATTAACATTACTAGATTTTTTTTTAAAACACAGCTGATAACATATTCTAATATGCCATCTTGTCTTCAATCCTCATTTCCTTTAATTCCTTCATTATCTCTCCAATCCTAAAGGTCTTCCTGTTCCAAAAGTACTTTCCTCCATAGCTATAACAACCCATCCTGCCACCTCGTGGATATACTGATACTGACCTTTGCCTGGCCGACAGTTCACCTTGCCCATGGTTATTTCAAGAAACACTAAGCTCATAATAAGCAGCTACTACTGTACTACTTTCCAAAGCGCTATATAAATTCACACGATTTTACTTTTACTTACTTACAGAATCCATCATGCACAATGGATGTGTTGGTTAGACTCTTGAGTGGTTGCAAATAGCATTCAATTGCTTGCAGTTTCAAGAGCAGCACTATTACGAAATTCTATAACAATATTATTACGAAAGAAACTGATCACATTTGGCACACTAACTGTCCAGAAGGTCTCGTATTTTGTCCATGTAGATTTCAAAGTAGGACACCTGTTTAGTTGGAAAATAACACCAATAACATCACTAAAACAGAGGATGGAAACGTCTCATGCCAATCTAAGTTAAGAAATTAATAATTACCGGTAATATTATTATTTATTGAAGATTAATTTGTATCAGATGATTAATATAATCAGTAAAAACAAAATGATTATAAAGTACAAAAAGATCAATAATCAACTTAGTACAAGGGCATACATTTTTCTATCTGATATATTTGAGATTTCTTTAAGAAAACAATTTGACTCATTCAACAAATGGCCTGATCAAAACACCTTACATATACAATATAAAAATATTACGCAAATAAGCGATTGGTCACACGGAATTATTGCTTTAGCACAAAATTATCTGAACAGATACAACAGAAGAATAACTGATCTTGAAAAATATTGGCTTCAAAACATGACAGGTAGGTTCCTATTACTGACATTCTTTTGTTCAGTTTCTTATGTTATTTATATAGCCATTGTAATACACCTAATAGGTCAGACAGTGATGCAATTCAAATGTGACACAGGTGCAATATGCCACAATACAAGCAGATGTACTTAAACAAACGTTTCAGTCAAAGTGTAGTTCAAATTACCTTGATATGAAACTCGAGATTTTCATCCATCTGGTAGATGTAACTAAAAATGTCCCCAATGATTCGAGGGATGATGCCCTGGAGTTGAGAGTCATTGAGCGCACCCTGAAAATTAATTACTTATCTCTAAATGAAATAATTAATTAGTCAGAGATAGCGAAAGTAAAAAACTACTCAGACCAAAATGTCCCCAAACACAGCAGGCAAAGTCCTAGGGAGCAACAACGTGCTCAGCAAAAATGCTTTCTCAATGTGTTTCTTTGTTCCTACTTCTTCTTCTTTAGGTGCTGTGTATTTCTACATTAGCAACCATGGATTTCCACTTTTTTCTATCTTGACATCCTCTTATTAGTTTGATGTTATTCATTATTCCCTCAATTCCTTCTCGTAGGCAGTCTACGTATGTGTTTCTCTGCCTTCCTCTGGCTCTTTTTCCTTCCACTTTTCCGGTTATTGCCAAATGCTCTGGACAGTTCTTCCTTCCTCATTACATGTCCGAAGAAGGAAAGCTGCCTTTTTTTGATGGTTGCCGTAGGACTTCTTTCTTGTTCCTACTAAAACCTAAAAAAGTGGTAATCATAAGCAGTGGCACAGCCAGGATTCGATAATAGAAGGGCACTTAGACATTTGTAGTCGGAAAGTAAAAAAAGGTCAAGGTCATCATCTCAAACGTTTTGAAGTCTTCTGTACTGTGCTTTTTCCTAAATTTAATACTATTCCCTACCCTCTCTCCAACTACTCACAAGTCTTGGATAAATCTCACAGCCAGTCGAATCCAAATGGGGGGCCAGGCTCCAGTGGCCATGCCAATAATCACTATAGAATTGGTAGTGCATGTAAGATGGCTGATATTCTGTAGTCTAAATACCTTTATTCTAGAGCAATGAAACAAGATAAGCCAGGTCAGATTATAATGCAAAACTGTCTCTGTCATATAACAGATGTTCATAATAAGCCCCCCCCCCCCAGAGAGGGGAGGGCAGGGCAAATGCACAGGGGGCCCAGCGACCTGTAGGGGGCCCGGGCCGGTCATGTATGAACATCCTGAAAAAGACTGACAAGCAAAAAAAGGTCATCATCAGTTGTTAGGGGTTAATGACTGCCCTTTTGCACAGGAGCCCGGGATTTCTCTCAGCGGGCCTGCTCATAATGAATTATAAACTGGTATTTGTATTGGAGATTTTGGTTAAATATTTCTAGGTTAGCAAAGTACAGCAACTTTGGCAAGAAACTGGAAAGAGGTGAAGGAGAAGAAGACTGGAGTTATAGCATGTTTGCTTTGGTATAAAGAACATTCTCTAGGGTGGACATTTAAAAGGTAAACACAAAAATAATGCTTTGCTGCATTATCTTCATTACCAGTACAGAGACCAGGGCAAACTTTAGATTACACAGAGCAATCATGGTGCTATAGAAGTGCATAATTGTTGTTCATAAAACGTAGACTATTCAGGATGTAGCTAGTAATCTAAATATATAAAAATATCGATCTAAGGTAAATGTCACAAATGAATATGCTTGACCTTTAAGATACCATGTAACACTGAGCAACCTCGTTTATCATCTGTGACTTATAGCTCATGCAATTTCAGCAAAATTGTCTACATTTCCTGAGCATTGATATACGGTGCAATTTATTATTGATACTGACCTCCATTGTGTGTGTCTTACCACTTGCCGTTTGACCATAGGCAAAAATTGTACCATTGTAACCAGACAACACATCTGAAAAAAAAATCAGTAAAAAAAATTCAAATTTCAGTTGTAAACTTCCAGTCTACTTAATCTAGTTCAGGTTTTATGCCAAGTTTGGGTCCATTTTGGAAGAGACTTGAATTCATTACATTCAGACAAAATATTTTTCAATTTATAATATTTCTTAATCTGATTTAGAATAAGTCAAATCACATGCCACAGATTTTAATGCCATGAAACAAACAATTGGCATTGCTGATAGTTTAATGTCAATTGCAGAAAATTCAAATTTTTTCAGATGAAGTTTTATTAATAGTCCAAAATATTTTCATAATAACAAAAACCTTTTAACAGTTAGTTGGACAGTGAGCTGTAAGAATGAATGACTGAAAACAGCATTAATCAAATTGGAAATAAAATATGAAGCCATGTAATGACCCAGCAAAGGCAGGTCCATTGCCATGATGCCATTGGTGGGTCAAAACTGACCAATCATGACTTTATCAATGTGTGATTCTTCTGTAGAAGCCTGGTGTTGATAAAAATTAAGATTCAAATCCTTTAAAATGGTAATAATTTTTAGTCAGAGCACTTTACACGGGGCACTTGTAGGAGATATTGAATAAGTGCATCTTTAGTTTCTTTGTGAACAGTTCGGAAGAAGTCACTTTAGTCACTTCGTCTGGTAATGGATTCTATAGGATGGGGTTCCCCCACGTAAAAGATCTCTAGCCGAGTTTTGCCGTCCAAAAAACAAACAGCAGAACACAACTGCTGGACCGGAGATGCAAGCACTTTCCATGGTCCTTTCCTTTCATTGGCCATGTGCATTGCCGTTTGGGTAAGTCCAGTCCATTCAAGAATATCACCAGCATATAGTTCTCAACACAATTCCATAATTCATTCCGAAATTCATCAATGTATTATAGGAAGTTTAATAACAATCCAAAATGTACTACAACAGCGGTTCTCAACCTGTGGGTCGCGACCCCCAAGTGGGTCGAATGACGATTTGCCAGAGGTCACCCGACACCATCAGAAATATGGGGTTGTCTCTTTTCTTGTTATTGTACAAAATTTCCTCAGTGGTAGTTACGACATTTTACAATAATAATAATATTGTCATTCAAGGATAGACATGGAGACAATTAAATAATAATGATTTCGAACATTTTGATTGTCGTAGCATTATTATTTTTAGCAGCTTACATTGTGAACGAAAATAATTTTACCGTTGGGGGTCGCCACATAATGGTGAATTGAATTAAAAGGGTCGCGGTACTATAAAGGTTGAGAACCGCTGTACTACAAAATGCGTTGGTCACCTAAATATAAGACACCTCCTGCATTGTTTTTGTATGGTCCGTATTTTCAGAATTTATGCAATACATACATCGGAACATACAGTACTCTTAACTGGTAGTGGTAACTGGGTACTAAAAAAATAAAAATTATCAGTGGAAAAATTCCACTTCAAATCAGCAAAAATTGAACAAATTTCTCATCTCAAAACTATGAATTTGATTTAAAACTTGGAATGTTTTATCAAGAAACAAAAAATGGATCAGACAAATTTGACTGACCAGCAATGGCTGACAACATTTTAATCGTACACCTGCTTCTATTTCAGCCAAAGACGTGGTCTGTGCACCAACATTTTGTTTTGTTGATTTAGTGAGAAAAAAACAACTAAAAGACACTAAATCCAACAATGGGCCCAAAGTAATAAATCTAATATTTCAAGATGACACATGAGTCACTTTTTACTAAAATAATTTACTTTTTTTCTTCAAAATGTACAAATAAAAGAAAATAGATGATTACGGTTGTTAACGGTTAACCGGTTAACTGGTCCTAAGAGCAAGAACTGGTCCTTTTAACTTTGACCGGTTAACCGTAATTTCAATTTGAAAACATCAAAATGCCTTGTTGTAGCCGCGCAGGATGCCGGCACAGGCGCCGGCGGCATCAAAGCGCTTTGATGTAGCCGTGCAGGACGCCGCCAAAGGCACCGGCAGCATCAAAGCGCTTTGATGTTGGCACGACACCAGACTGCCGCTAACGAGCGGTTAACCAGTTAACCGATCTTTTTTTGAACGGTTAACCGGTCCTACAAAACCAGCGGTCTTAACAACCGTATAGATGATATAAAAATTCAGAATAGACAATCATATGGCTTTTGTGCAGCAAAATATATTGTGTGTGGCGATTTATTTTAAACAGTGAAGAATTTTTAAAAGCAGCTCCTTAGAGCAAAGATCTAGATGCAATAGAAGTTCAACTACAATAATTTTAATGCCGTTCGGCACTGATCAGTCAAATGCGAGTGACTCAATTCATAGCACCAGTGACTCCAAGGATTTTTTAAGCCATTAATATCTTTGCCAGTGTCCAGCAGTGAGATGGTTAGATCAGACGACTGAGTTGATACAACATCAAATGCCTTAACTGAAAAAACCAGCAGCTTATACAAATACATACCTTTGACTATAGGCTTGGCAACCATATTGTATACGCTCTCCTGTGTTGCATTGGGCTTAAAGATTTTGTCATACACATATAGCTTCCCCTGAAATGCAAAAAGTTGCATTTGCAAAATACTGCATCAACTGCAGAATTACACCACACATCCACCCTCACAGCTCTATAAGTTATTAATTGATACAGATCGCCAATGATTCTAGTTTCAAATAAAACACCTTTTCCAACAGGTCTTTCTTCCACAGTCGGTCTCACTGTTTCCCACTCTGACTGACGTCTTAAATGACCTGGTTTTTGCAGACGAATTTGGAGTACCATTGATTGATACCGTTTTAGCATTCTAACTGGTGCTATAGAAGTGCATTATAATTACGTACAACAGCTACTACTACTACTACCACTACTACTACTATGACTAATACTACTAATACTACTATGACTACTACTACAACTAATAATACTACTACTACTACTACTACTACTAATACTACTACTACTACTACTACTACTACTACTATTATAACTACAACTATGACTACTACTACCACCACTAATACCACTGCTGCTACTGCTATACTCTGTGACAAATTTGGGCAAAATAATGACTCTTACGGATCAACTTACAGCAATAGAGATGGAATCTTCAGTGGGAAACTTGAGCACGAATTTGCTCCCAGCCTTCTCCTCCGATTCATTCAGCGGACGAACACGACAGATGACTTTGATGTTGCACTCCGAAGGTCCATCGGCCATTATTTCCAGCTGCTTCTTAATCCAAATTCCAGGATAAAAACACCACTACAGCGCTAAATAAATAAAGTCATTTAAGACGCTGACGATCGATCGGTAAGCGTCGAACGAATTATAGAGCGCTATACAATCAGAAAATCAACGCAAAGACGGAAAGCGCCGCGTTCGAACCAAGACTGGTCATTCAGAACGCCGTTCTGTTATGACGGCAATTCTAAAGCGGTCAGAACAGACAGAATATTAAATATTCCGCAGAATTTCTGCTCATGAACAGTCAACTCGACGACGACTCAGACCGGAAGTCGTCTCTCTATATTTAACTCGTTGCGTCACGTGCCTAAAATATAGCTTCTCTCCAAATATTCAATTTTTTTTCAAAGCGCCTGACTTGCGGTAATGTAATGTCATGAGTGATGGAGGTAATGTAAGTTTCGCGTCAATTTTTTTAGGTTAGAGGCGATAGTGATATCTGTACAAAACCAACGAGAATTATTTATGTTGGACAGGATATTACTGCTTATCCGCCTTAGCCTGGAATCTGGAAGTACTGACTGACCTCTGCAGTGTTGGAGTTGGGAAATTTGAGCTGGGGGAGGTTTGAAGACTGAAAGTCAATGCATGACAGAAACTGCATGTACCAGATATGCGATTTTGGGAGGGTTGCAAAGTTAGCTGGGGGGGTCAACCCTCTCTCCCGGCAACTCCAACCCTGGACCTCTGGATTACATCCTCGAATCACCACGGACAAGATCATGACTATGATTATTTACTGAAGCGATCATCGACGACTGGTGCTGATGTAGCTACATTAATGGCGCTAACAAAGTTTACTACTACTATGTGAGAGCCGAAAGATCTTCGCAATGCAGATATAGCCTATCCATTACCTTTTGACCGTTTGCGTTATTATTCTACTTTACCAAGTTAATTAGAATTCATAGGCTATAGGCCTACACACTGCTTCTATCACTGCTTCTATCACTGCTTCTATCACTGCTGCTTCTATCACATACGACGTATCCGCCAGATTTGTCGAATCGCTGGCAAAGAAGTCGCCTCGCAACTGGTTTCTGCGCTTGTTCTGTCCAGACTAGACTATTGTAATTCCGTTCTTAATTGCCGGTCTTCCAAAGTCTACACTGGCCAACCTGCAGCGCGTACAAAATGCTGCTGCACGTCTGGTGCTGGACCTGAAACCTCGAGACCACGTCACTCCGGCGCTTCGCGAACTTCATTGGCTTCCAGTCCAGTCACGGATACAACACAAACTATGCACGCTGATGTTCTGTGCACAGAATGGCCTTTGTCCGACCTATCTGGCTGATCTGCTCCAGCCAACATCAACCGCCATTGGTAGACCAGGCCTACGATCAGCCTCTACCAGCCAATACCAGAAACCTCGTCTTCGGACAGTCATGGGGCAACGAGCCTTCTCGTACGCCGGACCCCACGCCTGGAACGCCCTTCCACCAGCGCTACGGAGCATAAAGTCGCCCGTCGCTTTCCGTAAACATTTGAAGACACATCTGTTTAATTGTGCATATAATAATTGACATAATTGACATTAATTGTAATGCGCTTGCTAGCATTGATTAGGCGCAATATAAATAGCTAATTACATTACATTACACCAGTTAAACACAATGTCACAAGCCTTGATAGTTGCAAGTATGCTTAGGTTTTAAGAAATTTATATGCCTGAAATCCTCCATACACGGCTTAGCCGCTTATGTTAAAATGATTAGTGTTTTATCCAATGCGCTGAAGTGGCCCCCAGTCCCATACAGTTTGAGAAGCTATACGCCTATGGCCTAGAACTTCTTAAAAATTAACCTTATTTCGCAATAACGCAAGGAATGCGTATTCCGACCATTTTGCTCTGAAACTCCAATAAAAAAGGTACAGGTTCGGTTTTCAGTATTAGCTAAACTGTCCAGGACCTCCGACCTAATTAATGGTTAAGCGATTTTGCCATACTCATAGGATTTTTAAGACGCGTAACAAAGGCATGTTCCTGGCAAAATTTTAAAACAGATAATTTTCCTGAAATTTCAATACCTGTTTCTATTCTTTGTCTTATTTGACAAAATATGAATAATTCCACCTAAAATATTTGCCATGTTTCCACTCGAATTGAATCAGAGCTTTTGTTTTGCCATTTATTCAAAACCCAGAAGATTCCTTTCAACCAACGTTCGCCAGATGGCCTAATGCATTTTTAAAAAATATTGCATGCTATAACTAGGGTCGCGGCCAGGGGCGTCATTTGGGGGGCTGGAAGGGCCGTGGCCCTCCAAGGAAATGAACAAAATAATTTATAATGTATTAATGTGCAAAATATCGCAAAAATTGCAAAAAATATGCAAAAATATTAAAAAATTGCAAATTTGCAAAAATTGGCACAAAAATTGCTTAAAATTTGCAAAAAATTTGGCAAACAATTATCTCGCTCCCCCCCAAGAAAAGTGTGAAATGACGCTACTGGTCGCGGCACGTTACATAACCGCTGGAGTGGGCCGCCGTTCTAAAATGTGCAACCCTGACCTATAGACAATTCTCAAATTGACAAACATTCGCAATTTATAAACTCAACTTATATAGGGTGCCTAAATCAGATATGTTGTTTAAGTACAGGGTGGCTCAAAAAACTGGACTAGTCATTTATGTTTGCATTTAATAAATTAATATAGGCCTAGTCCGGTTTTTTTGCTCCACCCTGTAGAGTCTTCGTTCGCTAATTTACTTTCTAACCTTCGTCGATATTTTGCAACATCACAGTGGGCCTACTTCCCATGATCTTGTGAAAGTAAGTGAGAATGTGTAGATACTTTTAGGAAAGCCCTTCTATACTGATTAATCTTACATGAATTGTTATTCTGGTCGAAAAGGCTGCAAACTACATAAAGTCCCTCTTCATAATTAACCATCCCTAATTCAGGCAGTTTGCGCCACAGTGTCTCCTTCTGAGCCATTTTCCTTTCACCGCAGACTCTCTCTCTCTCTCTCTCTCTCTCTCTCTCTCTCTCTCTCTCTCTCTCTCTCTCTCTCTCTCTCTCTCTCGCTGACGACGGTCAGTCGATGGCTCAATTATTCACGATTGTGGATTCGAATTCTTGCTCAAAATCCGATGAAAATTCACGCCGGACGAAGACGTTGGCGCCGCATAAATGGAAATCATCCGCGTCGTCTCCCGTTCGTCTGTATTATTAGAATTCGAATCATCGCGTCTCTCGATTCTCCCCAGGTCGTCTCATTCTGAAGATCGTATTCTAAAAGTAGAAAACCTGGGGTGGGGGTGGGGTGGGATGGGGCTCGACGGCGGACAATTTACCACCTGGGAGGGGCGTAACGACGCCATTCCGTCTGAACAGCGGTACTCCGCGGCGGCATTGACTGTCGAGTGTCGGGGAGTATGGTACCGTTCGGTCTGCCGACGAAGAAGGGACGTTCAACTTATGATGTTGCCCAACTGTCAACATGAGTGGCCGTCAGAGGGACACGAAGAGTATGTATGTATCGACCAGGTGTGACCAGACGTTAGTGCGCAAAAAGCCAGGCTTGATTAGGATATAGGCCCTGCGTTCGTTAAAACTATGAGGTACTATAGGTTTTAGTGCAAAAATTAGTAACAGAAGTTTTAAATACAGTGATTAAATTAGATTTCTTTCGTACGATCTTCTGCTTTAATAGTGCCACGGAGATGTATCTGCTTATTTTATCTACAGTCTGTTTTTCTAAATTAAATTCAAATTCCATAAATTTTTCAATAATTAAGATGGGCAAAATTTCGAAAGATTGTCGTTTCTTAATGAAGGTTTCGCGTAATGAGAATCTTTAGGGCTGGAGACGACTTTAGTTCCCAGGACTTTGCGTTGGGGGATGTCCCATAATTTCAGAGGGGTATCAATGTCCAGTGTTTCATCTAGACTCTTTGGACCCAGGGAGGAATAGAATTGGGCGGGGGAGGTGGCGGGGATTCGATTCTTGGCCCTCGGGATAACAGGAAAAAACATGACAAAAATGTGATTTCCGTTGTCGTCTCTTCCGTTCTAATTTTTTGTGGAGTCAGTTATGGTGGCTCAAGTCTCAGTTTCCAGAGGGGAATTTCCCCCTTTAGAATTTCAAATGAACAGTTTTATCAGTCTGTTTTGGTGATAGCCAACACCACCCCTTGGAAGGGGTGTAGGAGCAGGGGTGCCTGTCACCAACCAGGGGGTGTAAACCACTGGAGTGGGGTTGTAGGAAATCCCTGCTGAAATTAATGTGCAGCCAGGAAGACAAGCGGCAATGCTGCCACATATACACAAAAGTCAATGTGTAATTTCATGACAGACTGGCATTCATCACTTTCGTACTATACTTACTTATTATTTTAGCAACAAGACGTAGTAGGCTAGCGGCTCATATTTTTGAAGAGCGCATGCTACACCTGGCCTGGTTTTCGCCAAAGTTGCTAGGTGTCGCCGCAGCACTTTGGAATTCGAAGGAAAAACTGAAATGTCTGTATTTAGAACATAAGACTGCAGAAGTGCGCCAATATGTCATGCATTTTGACTCCGTGGTTGTGAAAATATTTAGGCCTACAATGAAACAGGGTGGTACCGATTTCATTGGTCGCCCTGTGTGCGTGTGTGCGTGCGTGTGTGTGTGTCGGTGAAATCTATGTGTGTATGCGTATCTGTGTTTGTATGTGTGTATGTGTGTACGTGTGTGTATATGTGTGTGTGTGTGCGTGTGTGTGTATGGTCGTGGTAAAAAGCACGGGCGCCGCTGTTGCAAAAACACGCGATCTGGTGATCTCGCGAGACTTCCGCGAGATCGCAGCCAGCGAGAAAGAAAGAGAGAGAGAGAGAGAGAGAGAGAGAGAGAGAGAGAGAGAGATCCGTCGTCGAAGCGCTTTGTTCACACGCGATTTGTGACGAATGGTAACGCTGAGCGAATCCGAAACCAACTGGGCCTACTACAGTACCTGCCAAGAAATGCTCGTTATAATAGAGTGTACGCTAAGATTGATGATGATGATGATGATGATGATGATGATGATGATGACGATGACGACGACGACGATGATCATGATCGTGATCATGACCAAATTCACACCGTCATGAACATCATGATCATGATGTTCTTGACGACGTGAATTTTCATTCGATGGTGTTTCAGCTTTCAACCCTTTGGCAAAACCAGTCCTTTACCATTCCATCCATCTGACCTAATTATTTCGCCATCTCTGCTGCTTCTTTTCTTTCTTTCTTTCTTTCTTTCTTTCTTTCTTTCTTTCTTTCTTTCTTTCTTCTTCTTCTTCTTCTTCTTCTTCTTCTTCTTTTTCCTCAGTCATTTGCTATCCCAGTAGAACATATAGGCCACGCAAAAAGGTCCTTCCATTTCACTCTCGACCTGCCGCCAGGTGTTCTAGTTCTCTCCAGGTGCATCCATTTTCTTTATGCTCTTTTTCTAATGGTCTTTTCCATGTGTTCCGTAGTCTTTCTCTTTTTCTTTTTCCTTGGCAGCTTCATGTCGGCATTTGTCTTGTGATGTTTTCAGTCGGTTTTCTAAGAATATATCTCCTAGCCATCTCCATTTCCTTTTTCTGATTTCTTCGACCAACGGTTCTTGTGATGTCTTTTCCCACTTAATTCTTTCTTCATTGCTGATTTTGTTCGGCAAACGCTGGAAAGTTCCAATTCGGCGCTTGCCCCGTTCGAATTCATCGCCCAATCGCTGAACTCCTCCGTATTAGCCGCGGTCGGGCGGTTGGCTGGAGGGGGTAGGGAGTTTGCTGGACCGTCCCACCGACCCCCCGGCCCCTCACGGCGTCGGTCCCTTCCGTCGGTCGGTCCATCGGTGCGATAAGCGAGGCATCAGTATTCAGCTCCACTCGGCATTCGTCAGCGGTCGACGGTCGGAGCAGCGCCGTACCCGAGCGCCTTTGCGGCCGGAGAATGTATTCCGATCACAGTTCTATGTCTGTTAAATCATTAGGTTACAACCCTTGCCCGACAGCCTAATCCAGCGCGCCGAGTATGTGACCGAAAACACAATGCCCGGTCGGCGACGCGACCTGAATCGCTCAGAGCGTCGCCGGCTGAGCGAATGAAAACCGTTCTCTTGGATTTCTGGTCGTGCTTGCGTCGTTCGCGGTTCATCGAGATGAGGCGGGGAGGGGGAGGCGAGTGGGGAGCGGCCGACAAAGGGGAAAGCGTGGGGCAGGGGACGTGGGGCGGGAGGATCTGGGACGAGAGCGAGGTATTTTCTTCGGAAAGGACTGAAAGAGCGGTGAAGCTGGGAATGAAATCGCTGAATCGGCGAGATAGGTCTGAGACTGGGATTGCAACAGGGAGAGATAGATGTGTTTGTCTGTCTTGGTCGATAGAAAAAAAAGTGGCGAAATGCTAAGCCACAAAAACGATCTCGGTTGTAAAGAAAACTGCATCAATAGGCCCACCATAGGTCAGCTAAGGAACTAACTAACTAATTAGCTAACTCACTCACGAACTCACGAACGAACTCACGAACTAACTAACTAAAAAGAAGTAACGTAGTCACATCTGCACTTTTATTGTTACTCTTAATTGGTGCAGGTTTCAATTGTGGTGGCCCACGCATGGGCGTCCGAAGGGATGTACAAGGGGTGCAATTGCACCCCTGAAAAAATTGTGAAGTTATGATAAAAGCAAAATTATTTTTTTGAAAAGTTTGAAATATGAATTTATATAAGAATCCGATGACCTTCTTGTAGCGCTAAATAATTTATAATTAGTCCAATACTGTAGATCTTGACAGTCTTGTACAGTACGTTTTATTTCGTTCGTCACATGACCTTGTTTTGCACCACCCTTTTAGAAAAATTTCCATTTCTTTCGTCACAAGACCATGCTTTGCACCCCTTGAAAAAATTTCTGCGGCTCCCCACGGGCACACGGAAAAAGTAAAAGTAATTACATAGAAACTAATACTACCCAACAGAAATAGAAAGATACAGGGTGGCGCAAAAAACAGGACCAGTCACATTTGGGTTTGCATTTAATATAGACCGGTTTTTTGCGCCACTCTGTACATAGTCAGCGATTGTCTCCATTTGCAGAATATATAGATTAATTTGATCGTTGCATACGAAATTAACTGCACGGAATTCAAGACAGAGTTTGGAAGGAACAAATTATGTAACGTCATATCATGGACATCAATCGAAAACGTTCTTTGGCATGCTGGACGAGACAGCAAAAATACATTAGACTATACTCTTAAACTTCGGTCCTTCCGTCTCCGCTGGAACATTGTGCGGCACGGTCACTGGCAAGCAGGGTGCGATTTGTGACCTGGAGCAGTGGGGGGGGGATATGTCGAGCTTGGGGGGATGTAGTTGTTGGAAAATGTAGCAGTGGGGGATGTAGCGGTGGGGGATGTAGCAGTAGGGAGATGCAGTTGGGCAGTGGGGGGGATGAAGATTCCCCCTTCCCCACTACAAATCGCGCCCTGCTGGCAAGTTGCAACTTCTCTTGCTTCGGCTATCTCTAGCTCCAGGCCCCAGCTCTTTCATGTCTTCTGTGCGAGTGTCTTGCCAATGTTGGATTGGATTGGATGTTCTCCTCGGTCTTCCTCTGCCTCTTCTCCCATCATCTGGTCCCCATAACTATCTTTTCTGTCTTCGCGACTGTGGTCTCTCTGTGATAAAGCAAAGTTTCTATAGCGCTCGCTTTGAGAGCACTTATGGGCGATTGTCGCCATGCTTGTTTGTATGTGTTCTGAATCTTCTAGCGCCTCGTTCTTTGCACCGTAGTCGATGCATGCTGGTCTGTGTGCGTGTGTTTGTCCGTTCCTGTACCTTCAATCATCCTCCGGATATGCTCTGTCCGTCCGTGACAATTATAATAAGTACCTCAAGGCGAGGCGTTATCGACAAATGAAAATGAATGATACGTGACTCAATATATATTTTTATATATATATATATATATATATATATATATATACGCACGTGAAGTGAACGGCAACGAAGATGAAAGACAAGCGAAGAAGACACGCAATGGATCCGCAGGAGATGGCAAGAGGGAAACAGTGGTGCGTTGATGGATTGGGCGTCTGAGGAGAGAAATCGCTCGTCACAGACAACGACGGAAAAACAAATGGGCGAATAGGAGTATATCCAGGACAATCTCTATGGTCACTGATCTATGCCCACCAGCAAGAAATCTGCTTCTGCCATTGGCGTCTATTAATAGACAACAATGGTTTCTATGGTTTCTGGCCACCAGTGGGCGGAGCAACCGGACCTTGTTGGTAAACACTGGACACCCCTATAGTATTTTGCTGCGGGTCTGTTGAGAGAACTAGCTTCAGTCATTCGGAGAAGCAGGTGATTGCATTGGTACATAGCATATGTGCATAATATTATGCACTGGACTAGACTGCGGCAATCATAAAACATACAGGATACGGCCTGGTGAACTATAACCTTATGATGCTTTACTTGTTTTTTTCACTTGGAATATCTAAGTAGAGTTTTACAGATAGGCCTATATGTTTAAATTGCAGTTTCATCTTATAAATTTCTATCCAGTGCCAGGCAACTTTTGAACAGTTTGCATCATCATCATCATCATCATCATCATCATCATCATCATCATCATCATCATCATCATCATCATCACTGAACCTGTGGTCAGTATCCATAATTGGGTGTACGGGTACCACAAGAGGCACGTGACCCAGCACCCGCAAAAAATGTTTGTTATCTAATATCTCAAAATGGCGAAAGGCAGAAATGTCATGAAGGTACAAATAGAGAAGCGAGTGAGGTCGTTTCTTCCCTTTCAACAATATCAACAACCTGCTTCGATACACCTGGAAGGGGCGGGACAAGGCAGAAAGAGAATTGGAATACGAAGTACCCCCTCCCTCACAATCCGAATCCTAGATCCGCCCCTCTCAGTAGCGGATGGCAGGTCACGAGCTCCTGGATACTGCCGCCCACGTGATTGGCGCAATCAGTTAGTGAGAGTCTATCGAAATATTCACGCAATCGGTGCAAAATCACATTTTCTCGAACCCTCCTTCCTAAGTTAAGAAACAACAACGGGGCCAAGAGCCGTTTTCCAATCCGACTAAAATCCGTCGTACAGTCGAACCTCGTTATAGCGTACTTAGCGGGTCTGTAAAATCGAGTACGCTATATAGCCGATGTACGTTATATCCAATGCCATCCAATACGGTAGCGCATCACACGGGACCGTACATTGCGGTAGACCGAGGCCTATATGTTATAACCGAGAATTCGTTATAACCGAGTCCGTTATAACGAAGTTCTACTGCAACAGTTTCTGTTGCAATTTGCACGTATAAACTCGGGTTTCAGTGCTACAGTAGACCTACCATTTTTTGGACAGCGTTTCGAAAAATGTGGCCTTGTCGTATTTCCTATATTGAAATTTGACACTTCAACACTAACCTTGGATTTCCCGTTGCCCGTATAAGAAACAGTTGATTTTGCCGTGGTTAGGGCAGGCCTATTTGTAACTTTGTAATGTGTTCACGCAGTTCGTTTGAACGAGTTACCACATTAATAATAATGATGATGATGATGATGATGATGATGATGATGATTATGATGATGATGATGATGATGATGATGATGATGATGATGATGATGATGATGATGATGATGATGATGATGATGATGATGATGATGATGATGATGACGATGATGATGATGATATTCAACTATGTACAACTCAGAGGCCGAACTTTTGAAAATGAAGAAATGAAGATGATCGTGGGCCCCGGAGCCCAGAAGTCTTAGCCACAGCTTTGACAGATCATTACACTGGTCAACAAGGTTTTTGTTTCCTGTGTAATTTCTGGTGTTCCAGGTAGATTTTGTCATGCTGATTACAGGAAAAATTTTGAAATTTTCCTATCACATAAGTTTTTTGAGAAAAAGCTGATTTTAAATTTTTAAATTATAAGAATTTTAAAATCGTGGTTTTCGAGAGTTATCTGAGTTATTATTCAGGTTAGGCAAGAATCTTATTTGACCGCCATAACAGATGTAATATGCACTGCTGGCTCACTTAACTACATGGATTTTGAAAATTAGTATAATTAGGTATGTCCAGACATGCGCAGACGCGCCCAAACCTGTCTTCAAGACTACATGCCTAGCATGTATTGTTGCTATGGTTACCAAGCAGCACTAGGAAGCAGCTGCAGTCTTTCTATTTGATGAGATATAACTGTTTAGTTAAAGGCTGTAAATTGAATATATTAACTAATTTAATTAAAGTTTCTGAAATGTCGCGTCGATGTCGCAATAGCAGTGACACGTTCTGCTACATCTGTGGAGAGTTTACGTTGAAATCACAGAAGCGGAGTATGACAGCAATCATAAAGAAAGGATATGAGTTATACTTTGGATGCAAAATTGGCGACCAGGAAAAAGTATGGGCACCTCATATATGTTGTTCATCTTGTGCTACCAGTCTGCGAGCTTGGCTTGCAGGTAAGCGTCCATCCATGCCATTCGCCATACCAATGATATGGGGGGAGCAGAATAATCATGTAACGGATTGCTATTTCTGCATGACAAATGTTACAGGGTTTTCTTCAGAGAATAGGAAGTCTATTGAGTATCCTAACCTTGCCTCGGCAATGAGACCAGTTCCACACGACGAGAGTCTTCCTGTTCCAACCTCCCGAGTTTCGGACACTGGAGGACGAGGACGAGCATGCAGAGGCAGATGAAATGCTGCAGATAGTTGATGATTCAGCTACGGAAGACCCAGAGTTTGAGCCATCGACATCCAGCAATCCTCATTTGATTTCTCAGGCAGAGCTCAATGATCTGGTCAGAGACTTAGATTTGTCAAAAAATCAAGCAGAATTGCTTGGATCTAGGTTGCAAGGATGGAATCTGCTCTCGCCAGATACAAAAATTTCAGTATTTCGTAAACGGCATGAAGACTTGACTCGATTCTTTAAAAAAAATCGACAGTCTTACTTTTTGCATTGACATTGATGGATTGCTTTCTGCTTTCGGCTGTAAGCACAATCCATCCGAATGGCGACTTTTTGTTGACTCTTCGCTGTTAAGTTTAAAGGCTGTTTTGCTGCACAATAGCAATCCATACCCTTCAGTACCCATTGGACATGATGCTTACATGAAGGAAACATATGAGAACATGCAGCTGCTATTGAAACACATAGAATACTCGAGATACAACTGGAATATATGTGGAGATCTGAAAGTCGTTGCAATTCTACTCGGTCTGCAGCTAGGCTACACCAAGTACTGCTGCTTTCTTTGCGAGTGGGACAGCCGAGCTAGAGATTCACATTATGTGAGAAAGGCCTGGCCACCTCGCAGGGACTTGGTTCCAGGACAGAAGAACGTTAAACATGATCCTCTCGTTGATCCGAAGAACAGTTATCTCCCACCTTTGCACATCAAACTTGGGTTAATGAAAAACTTTGTCAAAGCAATGAACAAAGAAAGTGAAGCCTTTACATACTTACGACAGAGGTTTCCACGCACCAGTGATGCTAAAATAAAAGGCGTTTTTGTTGGCCCACAGATTCGAGAGATGCTCAAGGACAGTCACTTTGAGGGCCTTCTGTAGGGTGCCGAGCATGTTGCCTGGACAGCCTTCAGGGATGTTGTTGCTAACTTTCTGGGCAACTACAAGGCGTCAAATTATGTTGAACAAGTTGGAAATCTGCTACAAACTTACAAGGCAATGAAATGCAACATATCACTGAAGATACACTTCCTTCATTCTCACTTGGACTTCTTCCCGGATAATCTCGGCGCCGTCAGTGATGAACATGGTGAAAGATTTCACAAAGACATTGCCAGCATCGAGAAACGCTACCAGAGAAGGTGGAGTCCGTCTATGCTCGGAGACTACTGTTGGTCACTGATACGTGAAGCACAGGACAGTGACTACAAACGAAAATCTACAGCAAAACATTTCTAATTTTCTCATGTCTTGTCATTATTGCCTAGATCCTTCTGTAGGATTATGTTGCAGAAGACGTTACAATACTAAATGCTAAATTGTCGATTTATTAAAAACCTTACGTGATACAGAAATTCTAATTACATATTTGTGTTCAGCAAGTCAAAATCTATTAGTTTCACCAAGATTTGTAGAGGAAACAAAAACTTGCATAAAATTTGTTGACTAGTGTTATTAGGCCTCCAATACAGTTTCAGACATTTTCATGCGGTGACTTTAATAAACAGTAAATTGTTACCTTTGGTCTACGTCTCTACGGTATCATAAAAGTAACCGGTTTGTAAACTTGTAACCGTTATAATGTAAAATTTAAACTTCCTTTATCATTAATTAAGACTTGCTTTTGATTAAAGCATACATGTTTCCAACTTGCCGATGGAATTTAAAATAAGAGTTAACAGTATAACTTCAAAGCGTTTCTGATTGAAAGTTTCATGTTATTACAGTGGCGTGGCCATTGGCCAAGGGGGGTTGGGGTTAAAACCCCCTTGGCTAACGACAAAAAATTTTGTATGTTTCCATACATTTTTAAATTTTCGGACGCGGTTTGGGGGTCAAAACTCC
Source organism: Metaphire vulgaris (assembly GCA_018105865.1). Lineage (NCBI taxonomy): Eukaryota > Metazoa > Annelida > Clitellata > Crassiclitellata > Megascolecidae > Metaphire > Metaphire vulgaris. The sequence goes on from CM030853.1 coordinate 6,271,346, forward strand.
CCTTGGCTGCCGACCCAAAATAATTTCTAAGCGCTGTAGATTGTAAACATGTAAGGCGACGACCTTTTTTGCTTGTCAAAACTTTTCGAAGTTGGTCAAGATCAAAACCAAAACCTCCCACACACAGCATATGAGCCTGATTGTTTTGAGAATTATCCGCTGACCACTATCTAGGCCCTCCGCGGGCCACATTTGGCCCGCGGGCCCCAAGCCGAATAGTAGTTCTGGTTTAGGGTGGTAAAAAGTTATTCCTTAGCAACACGTACAATATTTGGTCAAATAAAAGTCTGTACTTTCCTGAAATGTCAATCGACGGTGTTTCCGGACAGGAAAACGCCATAAAATCGCATTTCTATCGCTGCCACTAAAATGAAACTCACGCGAGAAAAACCAGATGAAAGCAAGGCACGCAATTGCCAAATTATTGATAATTTATATAGCGCCAAAGCGGTGAAAAAGTATCGCAGAAGCGCTGTTATTAAAAGTTTCGACGGGAGAAATTTGGCGTGCTCGAGGATTCTGGGAATCATGGAATTTGATTAGGCAGGTAAATTGCCGGGTGTCGCGTGACACCGATGACTGAATTCGACGTATGACAAATTATATAGGCTATGGACGGCAATTTTAGCTGTCAAATGCTAAGCTAAGTTTTTGGAGTTTGACAGGAGACCATCAGGCGACAAATTATTTTACAGGGTGGGTCAATAAAAACGCATCCTGCCCTTAGACTGGTTCTTGCTAGGTAGCACCCCTGCACTTCGGAATTCGATAGAAAAACTTACAAGTCTGCATCCACGATGTAATACCGCAGGAGTACGAAACTTTTCACGCATTTTGACCCAGGGGTTGTGAAAATATTAAGGCCTACAATCAAACAGGGTGGTATCAGTTTATTGGTCCACTCTGTACAGCGAATGATATTTTGGCAAACTTCTATACCGCATGAAAATGGAATTCAGGAATAGTTGGCAAAGTTATTAAAGACCGTGAAATCGAGGATGACATAAGATAGTCCATTATTATTATTATTATTATTATTATTATTATTATTATTATTATTATTATTATTATTATTATTATTATTATTATTATTATATGAAAGTTTCGTGGAAGGCGACTGCGTTAAATCTCTGAAGTGTCAATTCTTCTTCTTTTCTTCTTCTTCTTCTTCTTCTTCTTCTTCTTCTTCTTCTTCTTCTTATTATTATTATTATTATTATTATTATTATTATTATTATTATTATTATTATTATTATTATTATTCGTGGCGAGACTCCTTCCTCCACAATTAGTCGCCAGTAGGCTCTGTTCTCGCCCTGTGGAAGACAGATAGTTCAAAGTTTGGATAACTCCAAGACGCAACCGCCAAATCGGTTGAAGGACTCCTTGGTGACTGTCGCCAAGTGCGCCACCAGCTGGTGACAAGTGCACGGTTGACCGGCGCCTTTCGCGGAGAACTCCTCGGCGGTTGTCTGTTTTTACGGAGTCGGGTTGCCAGCCCGACGTCCAACCCTGCGGAAGCCGGGAGAAATGCAGATCTGTTGTCGGTAGGTATTGGTGGAGGAAGTCAACATACTCGGAACGAAATGGAAGTGTTGCGCTCTCTTTCTCTCTCTTTCCGTCTCTCTCTTTCTCTCTCTCTCTCTCTCTCTCTCTCTCTCTCTCTCTCTCTCTCTCTCTCCCTCTCTCATCGTCTTTGATGCGGACGCGTATATTAACAAACACACACACACACCACACACTGTGGTACTTCTTCCCCAAAAGCGCTGTATAAATTCACGAGATTTTACTTACTTGCTTCATCGTATGTGTTTTAGACATGATCTTTCTCTCTCTCTTTTGACTCAGACTTTTGTGCGGTGATCGCTATCTTTGTATTTGCCGAGTCGCCTCACTCGTTATATCATTCGAGGGAACGTCTATAAACTACAACTAGAGCGCAGGACAAAGAGGAAGGACGCCGACGGCAACACCACTTTACCATCCACTGGCGCATCAGATGCTACTGTGGGGCGGAGGTGGGCGTGGGCTGGGGGGTGGGGGTGTTTTGAGTGTGCGCTGAGGAGAAATCGGATTCGGGCGAAGACGGGCGTCAGTTGAAGACGTCGTTCAAGAGAGTCGAGGTATTTTTACGGTCTGCGGATCGTCGGAACTTCTGAGTCTAAGAAGAGAGCGCTCAGGACGTGCGTAGACCGAAGAGCTTGTCAGCGTTGTAAAAGCGCTTTTGCTTTTGGTTTTTAACCATGTTACAGCGCTATATAAATCGTCGCGATAATAATAATAATAATAATAATAATAATAATAATAATAATAAGAAGAAGAAGAAGAAGAAGAAGAAGAAGAGAGCGCTCAGGACGTGCGTAGACCGAAGAGCTTGGCACACGAACTGTGTGGTTCGTGGCATGAAATGGTCAGTCAAGACTCAAGAGTCAAGACTGATCTCATCAACGCCTGTTTTATTTTCACACAATAATTATGTGCACGTGAATTGTTGCCCAGGCGATGCATGTGTTTGTGTGTGATGTGGTGTGTGCGTGTGTGTGTGCCTGTGTGTGTGTTACACGAGCAAAATACGAGCTGGCAGCCGGAAGGCGCCAAACCAGAAAATACTACACTACAGTATAGATATACAGGGTGGCGCAAAAAACCGGACTAGTCACATTTGGGTTTGCATTTGATATAGTCCGTTTTTTGCGCCACCCTGTAATGGAAACTGTTACTTTATTCTGCCTTTGTTTACTGAACAATACTAGAGAGTTTGAAATTGGTCTGTGTTGTCGCATGCAACCCCCCCCCCCCCCGCGGGCCGCAGTTTTGACACGCCTGACCAAAATGAAGCTGTCTAATTAGGCAGCTGGAAAATTAGTGCCAGTGAGAAACGTGTTCATTTCAACCACCTGTACAGGTAGATGAACAGGTATTTGCCTCACATCGCTAGGTAATCGTGGAGTGTGTTTAAAGGAAGGAATCATCGAAGCATCTGAAGGCAACAATTAGCCACCTCAGATAATGAGATGAATGACAAATTAAACGTGAAAACCGAATGGCTGCTGGCACATTGAATGCACGAGTGAACGACTGACTGACTGACTATCTGACTGACTGACTGACTGACTGACTGACTGACTGACTGACTGACTGACTGACTGACTGACTAGTGCTAACTGTGTTTATCAGACCTTTCTTCTTTTCTTTCCTATTCTAGACCTCTTCATTGGTTAGTGGTTACCTATCCTATCCAGCTGATATGTTCTATTTCTAGCCAAATCCATATTTCTAAGGCCTCTAGTCTTTCTATGTCTTTTCTAATTTCTTAATATAGGACAGTGTCGGCTCTAGGATTTGGCAAGTGGGGGGCCGTTGGGGTGGCAACTTCTAATCATGGGGGGCAACCATTTGTTGTTTAATGTATGTAGCATTAAGTATAGGGTCCCAACGGGGGGCCACTGGGGGGAGGCACTCAATAGGGGGCACGGGCCCCCTGGCCCCTCCGGTGGAGCCGCCACTGATATAGGATATCATAATTTCCCCTTTCATGGGCGTAAGAGCGCAGCCATGGTCGTCCAGGTGTCTAAGGGGAAGTTAGCAGAGTGGTAACAACACTGGACGATAGAGCAGAAGGTCGCGGGTTCGATTCTCGCATGAGTCCTAATATCGACTCAGCCTTACTCGCTGTAGGGCGGTGGTAAAATGAAGAACAGTGTTAAGCTGCGAGGTCAAACGTGGGTCTGGGATAATTAATGGCAACCGCAGTATACAAGATCCACGGCTTATACCACCTACATCGCTGATTGCCTATACCCAGTGGCGTAAACCTGGCGTCAACATTGGGGGGGAGGGAGATAAAATCGTTCATAAAGTCAGGTCAGACCCCATTTCTCCCCTTTTCATCCCCAAAAAGCCTTGACGAGAAAAAAATGTCATCCACAATGAGTGATTTGACCAGATTTTAACATAAGGCACAAAACATTGGGGGGGATAATTGATACTCTGTCCCCTCTTACTAATTATTGGGGGACTGTCCCCTGCGGCCCCCCCGTGTTTTACGCCCATGCCTATACCGAAGATAAGCGCCGGAACCCAACGCTTAGACTCGAGTACTGGACCTACCTTTATCTTGCCTTAATGTTTGTCCGGAATGCGTAGGCTTGGCTTCATTCCTCATACAATCGTTTAGCTGGACGTTGCTAGGTATCGTCATTTAATAATGGGCGGAGCTTTGTTCGACTGGATATTGCTCTCTATAGTTGTAATAAGTTTTAACTTTGTGTGCGTGCGCGCGTGCGTGTGTATGTGTCTGTCCCCTAGTTTTTAATAATGTCGCAGCCATCGTTAGACAGTAAATCGTTGGCCGCTATCGTGTTTGCAATCTATCTATCGACCGACCGGGGGGTGGGGGAGGTGACCTATCAGCCAATTTGGCTTTTCGAAAGAAATGTCAGGCTAACACCAGGGGCGTAGCGAAGGGGGCATATCGGTATATATGTTACAGTCAAAGTGTGAAATCAGGCAATGTTGACATTGCCTGAAACTTTTAGGAAATGTCGACATAAGCCCTTTCACTTGGGCACTGTCGACATTGACTGAAATGTTTAGGCATTGTTTAACAATGCCTGAAATTTGCCCAATTTTTATACACACATTTCCTGAAATCTTTATCTGTGATGGAATAGCATAATAAGCTTAACTTGGACTTAAGAAGATCTGAGGCTTCTCTGTCAGGGCCATATTAAGGCTGAGGGGCTGTTCGCTGTATCCCTATAGCTGTGAATAACTGCGGGAAGTCTTTTTCAAGGTGTCGCCTGTTGGATGTACCCCTCACTGTCGAAGTGTCAACAACTGGGCCAACTGGATTGAAATTTGTCCAGTTTCAAAAAAATACATCTTTCCATTCAGGCATACAACGCTCTCCGTATAATGCCATGTTTGGTTGTGAACCGCGAATAGGACTCCGATCTCTGCAACTTCCAAACGAAGTTCTAGATAGACTGATATCGGAATTTGATCTTAACAATGCACTTCAGAGTTTCGCAAGTGATGCAAACGTAAACGAAGGTGAAGGTCCCTCGTCTAGTTTTAGGGTTAGTCACAGTTCAACGTCATTTTCAGTTCCGGCTGCTGAAACGTCTGTGACTGCTTCTACATCAACTGCAACCACTGAAACAGCTTACGCTTATTCACCTGCTGCGGATCATACCACAGCCAGTCACAGTACAGCTTCATCGCGAGCTACAACGGTCGAAGAACAGGCGGAAACCACTAGTAAACAGCAAGCATCAGATTTCATAGATCACCTGTATGATAGTATACAGTCTCATCGCAAGAGGGCTCGAGAAGGTTTAGTGAAGCAAGCTAAACGAATGGTTTTGCGTAGTAGAATAGAATTTGCAGTTGGAAATCCTGGTGACAATGTTACCGTCCCTGTTCCATTAGTTGATCGAGGACGTGGCGACCCTCGTATTATCATGGGTGTCATTCTTGATCGTAACTGCAACGACATGTATCGTATAGCTGTTAGAGCTGGTGTTCTACAAGGCCGTATGCACAAAATCAATTTGATTTGTGCACCCAGATACTGCTAAATGAAGATGATGTCATGGCACACAGCGAGATTTCATTGAGGGCTGCTGTTCAGTACGAATCAAAGAGTGGCGGTCAAGTTTTGCAAAATGCAACTGTAAAGGGTTCAAAAAGTGTGAAACAAATCGTTGTAGATGTTTCAAAGCTAAACTGAAATGCAATAGTCGTTGCCATTCAAGTTTAAGTTGCTGCAATAAGAACTGTTAAATATTAGCCCGTTTTATATGACTGCTTTTTCCTTTAATGCATTAGAACCTTATAAAGTTTTAGTTGACTTCATTAATGTTGTAGAACTGTTTTATATGACTGCTTTTTCTTTATTGCATTAGAACCTTATAAAGTTTTAGTTGACTTCATTAATGTTGTAGAACTGTTTTATATGACTGCTTTTTCTTTACTGCGTTAGAACCTTATAAAGTTTTTTGGAATTCATTCCTTTATTGCATTTGAAGTTTTTACAGTTGTGTATAACTTTTTCTATTAATACCTGTTTTTTATTTCATTTGAACCTATTAAAGTTTTTGGCACTTATTAAGGTTTCAGAACTGTTTTATGTTACTTATTATGCTATTCCATCACAGATAAAGATTTCAGGAAATGTGTGTATAAAATTTGAGCAAATTTCAGGCATTGTTAAACAATGCCTAAACATTTCAGTCAATGTCGACAGTGCCCGAGTGAAACGGCTTATGTCGACATTTCCTAAAATTTTCAGGCAATGTTGACATTGCCTGATTTCACACTTTGACTGTAACATATATACCCCCACAAAATCAGTGTATATATATATATAATACAGTACATGTACAGTGTATGTATGGCATATATATATAACATATAATATGTATTATAAATAGTATATATAACAGTATATACCCCGCCCCGCCCCCACCCCAGCCCCCAAATTTATACCACCTCCACAAAAAATAAAATTCCTGACTACGCCTCTGGCTCGCACACGAATAGCCGCTAGCACGTTTCGATGTAAGCTTCTTCAGTAGCAACGCTCAAGTTTTATCCTACCCTCCCTCATGCATAAACTCCCCCCCCATCCCCTTCTCCGCACCACCGACGATATGTGCAAACGATGACGGGCATGGAGCCGCATACTGATGGATTTTCGTATACGACCAGTAATAATTCCTTTGAGGCCTCCATTATACAGCACAGTTTATTAAGTTAGCGAACGGGCGCGGGCGGACCTGAGCGCGCGCGCGGCGCTCTGTCTCGACTGCGTGACGGACTCTGATGTTTAGAAAGTCGTGACACTTGATCGATCAGTGTGCTCGTCGCCGACAATGCCAGCCTTCGGATCTGATTAGCTATTCACGGCGGATCAATGCAGATGTGTCGGTTTTCCTGTGCAGGAGAAGAGAGAGAGAGAGAGAGAGAGAGAGAGAGACAGACAGACAGACAGACAGACAGACAGACAGACAGACAGACAGACAGAGACAGAGACAGAGACAGAGACAGAGACAGAGACAGAGACAGAGACAGAGACAGAGACAGAGACAGAGACAGAGACAGAGACAGAGAGACATACAGACAGACAGACACAGACAGACAGGTATGAAAACCAAACAGCCAACACTTACGGTCGATTATATTAAAAAAGTCACGGACGTTAGAAGTTGCGTCAACGTTTCACATAATAATTATTAGACCCGTTTAGGTTTAGGCTATTCTTCTTCTTCTTTAGGTGTCCTGTTCTACAACGTTGGCGACCATGGACTTCCACTTCTCCCTGTTGTATGTCGCTTGTAGCAGTTCTATACTTCTGATAGTTTTACTTTCACGTTGCATAGCAGGTTTTCGATGAACGTCAATATTTGTCTCCCTCTTGCTCTTTTCCCCATCACTTTACCTGTTGTGGCTAAGTTTTCCAGTGGTTAAGTGGTTAAGTGGTTAAGTTTTCCCTCATTATATGTCCGAAGAATTCTAATTGTCTTTTCTTTATACCCGAGGACAAATAACGAATTCAGGCCAATGCTTTTTACTCCATAATGCTATAAATCAGATGGGCGTACCCCATCAGACACTTTTCGAAAATCCGTGTACCCCTAATTTTCAAAACAGACCTTAACCCTTTCATCACTGCGTACTATAGATTGTACATTGTACCCCTTGGAGGGTCCATTTTGTGCCCCTGGAGGTACGTGTAGTACCGTTTGAGAACCACTGCTAATAAATGATGTTAAGAAAATCACTGTGCATGTGTGTTATATAGTAGTAGTGGAGAGGTTTGTGATGATAATGACGACTACGACAACATTGACTTTTCGATCATGACCTTTTTTGCTTGTCAGAATTTTCCGAAGTTGGGAATCATGGGAACCATAAACCCCTTCGGAAAATCCTGGCTACGCCACCAGGGGCGTAGCGACGGGGGTATATCCCCCAAAATCAGACTACCTTAAAATGTTCTAGGTGTTTTTTAAGATTTTCAAAGTTTTTAAAAGATATATACCCCCTCCCCAAATCACAGTATACCCCCTATCAAATTCCTGGCTACGCCCATGTACGCCACTGTGAAGATGTATACAAGATTTTTAAATGTATCTTTGGTATACTTTGGTGAATACAACGGAGGTCGTATTCGGTTATGTCCTGTGCACTTAGTCCTCTCTCTCTCTCTCTCTCTCTCTCTATATATATATATATATATATATATATATATATATATATATATCATCTGTCTTTCTGTCTCTCTGTCTCTCTCAGTATCTCTCTCTGTCTCTGTCTGTCTGTTTGTCTGTCTGTCTCTCTCTCTCTCTCTCTCTCTCTCTCTCTCTCTCTCTCTCTCTCTCTCTCTCTCTCTCTCTCTCTCTCTGGTTTATCCTCCATCGAAGGACAACCTGAAAACTAAAAGCCAGAAACTCAAGCATCAAATCAATCAGGCAAATGTGCGTGCTTCAGAATTTCGAACGTCATCCTCTTCGCCGTCCATTCGTCGTTTCCATGTCAAGACCCGTGATGCTCACATTCCTGACAAAGTCGGTACCCCCCCTCCCCATCCCCATCCCACCCCACCCCACCCCGTCCCAACACACGCACACAACACTCGACTCTTCCCTCCTCACAGACAGGCAAGCCCCCTCCCCCGCCCCGCCGTCCGTCCAACTCTAACGCCACCTAGCGTCCGTCGTCGTTGCGTGCTCGGGGTACGGCACGAAACGACTCGTGACTTCGGCGACCGAGAGACGAAAGAACGACGGACGGTTGATATCGGAGAGCAGGACGGAAGCGCAGAGAGACGGCCGCCGCCGCCGCCGCCGCCGCCGCCGCCGCCGCCGCCGCCGCCGCCGCCCGCCGCCGCCGCCGATGCATGCTAATTGCACTGTACCGAATGCTATGCACGCTCGCTCCGAAGGGAAAGAGAGACAGACAGACAGACAGACCGGCTGACACAGAGGCGCAGCTACTAGGGGCGGGAGGGGGTACATATGTCTCCGGGAGCCGAGGTGGGGGGGACGTCAAAATCGGGTTTAGGAGGCGCCAAAATTCAACAGTGACGACCTTTTTCTAAAAAGTTCAGGAGGCGCCATCAGTATGTTTTGTCCCCGGGCGCCGGACACCCTAGCTACGCCCCTGGGCTGACAGAGGCAGACTGAGGGACGAAGACAAAGAGACAGATACAGACAGAGAGACAGACAGACAGACAGACAGAAGCGAAGACAGAGAAAGAGACAGTTGCTGATACATAAACAGAAAGACATGGATAGATGCAGAGCGATGTCGAAATAAATATGCACGGAGTAGGTAAGTAAGTAAGCATGTAAGTAAAATCTCGTAAATTTGTATAGCGCTTTAGAAGTAGTGCAATAGCAGCTGCTTATTCTTATGCGCTTAATCTTTCTTGAAATAGCCATAATAGGCAAGATGGACTGTCGGTCGGGCTAAGGGAGAGCTTCAGATAGAGACTGAGAGAGAGAGAGAGAGAGAGAGAGAGAGAGAGAGAGAGAGAGAGAGAGAGAGATAAAATAGGGAGACATAGACAGAAACAGACTGAGACAGACAGATAGAGGAGAGAGAAAGAGCGACAGACAGACAGAGGATAAAGAAAAAGAAAAGAGAAGAAAAAAGAAAAAGAAACAGAGTAGAGAGAACGAGAGAGAGAGGGAGAGAGAGAGGGAGACAGACAGACAGACAGACAGACAGACAGACAGACAGTCGACAACCCATCTTGCCCATAGTTATCTCAAGAAAGATTAATTAAGTGCATACGAATAAGCAGCTACCACTGTACACAACACCAAAGCGCTATATAGATTTACGAGAGTTTGCTTGCTTACTTACTTACAGACAGACAGCCCACTCGATACTCTTCGTTCTCAGGAGAAACGTAACAGTTTCATGCATCACCACGTCAAAAATCTCTGTGATGTGGTCCCTGTGACACAAAGGCCGCGACTGACCCATCGTCTTCCTTTTCATCGAAGAAACCCGCTACCACCCCTACTCCCACCCCACCCCACCCGGACCCCATCCACACCCCGTATGCAAATAACGCGACGATCATATCAAATGTAATTATATAGGACGACGTAAGCACGGAGATTCTCGTGAATATTCATAAGCACGCGCGCGCATGCGTGCTGCCTCATTTTCCGAGCGATCTCTCGTCTCAAAACACGAAGCGACGAATTAACATTATCGACGACGACGACGATGACGACGACAGGAGGCCTTCGGTTCTAATTGATATCGCGGCAGAAGGCGCATCAGTCATCGCGCCAGAACTTTAATATATAGCTGCGCGGTAAAGCGCTGTTACTGCTTCTCGTTTTGCTGGTCGAATTAACGTCACCACAGCAGCGAATGCATGCCGCGAGATTTTCCGAGAGTTATTCATTACGACGGAATGAATCGAAGAGGGATGGATAGTGCGATTCATGATGCTCCCGCCACCCAATTGAAGGAGGAAGATCCCAGGGAAGGCCGAAGATGACCTGGCTAGACAACTTCCGAACCTGCAGGGCGGGTCTTGCAGCATACCAAGCCATGAGGGCAGCTCAGGGTTGAATCTAGGCCGTTTCCGGGGGAGATTTCCCTTTCTCCCCCCGGAAATTTCAAATTCCCCCCGGAAATGTTGGCATACTGCATCAACTAACAGCAGACCTCTAGCAGAATTCCCCCCGGATTTGTCAGTTTCCCCCAGCTTTGTCAGTCCCCCCGGAGTCCAGGAGTCTAGATTAAACACTGGGGCAGCTGACAATAGGCAACAATGGAAAGTGATTGTCCATGGTGCAGCCAAACCTCAGATCCAGGAAGGTTAAGGAAGAAGAAGAAGAAGATTACGACAGTTGGAACTCTTTTTGTACATGATGCAAATCTTTCGCTGACACCTGTGTCCATTCGCTTCCGTCCACGGCCAGCTCCGGTGTGCGTGTGGTCGGCCCGCTGTCGCTGGGCAGTGGCGGTTCCACATGGGGATCCCTGGGTGGCCCGTGCCCCTACTGAATGTCCGGCCCCCTCAATGCCCCCCTGTTGGAACCCTATACTTATTACTATATACCTATCAACAAATGGCTGGCCCATGCTTAGAAGTTGCCACCCCAACGTCCCCACTTTCAATATCCTGGAACCGCCGCTGTCGCTGGGTGGCGGGGGCGCATCGTGAACCATACTGCCCCTTTCTGTTCGATTCCGAGATGCTGTTCAGTTCTGAACACTGGGTTCATAGTCGAAGTACTTACTCATTGACACGAGAATTGCAGAATTGCAGTTTTTGGCTGGATCAGACATGCTATGCTCGGTAACGAATGAAGTGTTTGTAGGGCTTTCGGTCTAGACAATTGTATTGTATTATATACTGGACTATTTATATAGCGCCGTAAACATAGCATAACCAAAAACACGGCAATAATTGGAGGCGGCAGGGGGCGGTTCCAGTCCTTTGAGTCCTGATCTAGTGACGCCGTCGTTTGGCGAACATTTTATTCGTCGCTGCAGTTTCATCGTATACCTTTTTGATGGCGACTATAGATGCATGCTGTGCTCCACAGAAGCTATTTTGATGCGCAGTATTATTTCAGTGGCCGTGCAAGAAGTTGTTTCGCGTGTTCTAATCAAGCGACAGTTCGCGTGACGCCAAGTCCTAATCACGAATCCTCCTCCAAGAAATCAAGCGATCGTTTAAAAATCGCAAACGACTGCGCGAAAACGGGCGACCGGCCTTCGAAGAAAACAGAAGCGCCAAGAAGTTAGTGCTGCACGTCACGTGACCATCGCCGTCGTCGGCCGAAGAATTAGACTGGTGCACGCACGCACGACGCAGGGGCGTAGCGAAGGGAGGTTTATCGGTATATATAACCCTCTCACACCCCCAAAAAAAACCGGACTACCTTAAAATTTTAATGTGTTTTAAGATTTTAAAAGTTTTTAAAGATTTATACCCCTACCCCAAAATCACATTATACCACCCCCACCCACAAATCAAATTCCTGGCTACGCCTCTGGCACGACGCACGACCCACGGGAAAGATCCGGCGCCGGGATCGAAGCGAGGAGGAGGAGGAGGAGGAGAAGGAGGAGGAGAAGAAGGAGGAGGAGGAGGAGGAGGAGGAAGACGAGACTAATCCAGTCGGTCGATCGATTGATCATCCGTCCATCGACAGCGAGTGTTGACGTATAGCGCCTAGCCTCGCCCTCGTGCGTATCAATAAGTTTCTCGAAGGTCGCGTCGGAGGTCAGTGCGGTTCGAATCGATCGGCAGACGGGCAAGACGCGTGCTAGACGTTTGTGTCACGTGATCGGATGGAGAGAGAGAGAGAGAGAGAGAGAGAGAGAGAGAGAGAGAGCGTGACTGTTAGTCAGCACGTGCCGCGGACAGCACAGACGCCTGACAGATCGATGAGAAAACCGCTCTGTCCTCTCTCTCTCTTTCTCTTTCTCTTTCTCTTTCTCTCTCTCTCTCTCTCTCTCTCTCTCTCTCTCTCTTTCTCTCTCTCTCCTCTCTCTCCTCTCTCTCTCCTCTCTCTCTCTGTCTGTCTCTGTCTCTGTCTCTGTCTCTGTCTCTGTCTCTGTCTCTGTCTCTGTCTCTCTCTCTCTCTCTCTCTCTCTCTCTCTCTCTCTCTCTCTCTCTCTCTCTCTATTTGCTCTCGTCTTAGTAAAGAATTTCCCACTTGTTTTGTCACGTGACGCGTATCTCGACAGTGTCGGCGGTAAAAGCTGAAGGTGTGTGGGGGAGGGGGCGTGTCAAGATCTAGGATCGAAGGACGAAGAGAAGAGTGTGCGATATACAGTAGAACTTCGTTAGAACGTAAACTCGCTTATAACGTATAAGCGGCTAAAAAGTACCGCAATGTAGGCCTATGGTTGGCCTATTGGTCCCGTCACTCCGTGTGATGCAGTGGATGGTAGGCCTAGTCTGTGCAACGTACCTCGGATATGACGTACTCGATTTTACAGATCCGCTAGGTACGTTATAACGAAGTTCTACTGTAGTATTTGATTTGTGAAAAAATTATTTGCGTGTCCAACGTCTTGGCAAAAAAACTTTTCATCCCCCGCCCCTCAATGACACAGCATATCAATCACTGGTATGAATGAAGTCTATGTATTTGCAATATGCTATAAATATTTCTGCAATGTAAATCTGTTATGGAGGAATGTGTATAGGTCCTAGAGAAGTCCATTTAGGCGTGATAATGATAGTGGAGTATGCCACAGATTCTTTGAAAAAAATATACTCTTGGTCCAGTGTTTATTCTAGCCACCTTGACATTGGGGGGGAGTTTGAAATGTTTGGGGGGAGGTTTGTCTGCCCAAAAACCTTGACGAGCAAAAAAGGTCATCACATCCTTCCTTTTCTTTCAAATATCAATCAATCAATCAATACACTTCTATGGCGCCACTATCATAATGCCCAGGGCATCAGCCGATGGCGCACCAAATCCAAATTGAATTAGAGCCAGGTCAATCCGGAAGATCAGTCAGAACAGCGGGGGAGCAATCTAAGGGGAATAAGCCAAGTCAAACAGGTAAGTTTTAAGACCAGATCTAAAAGATGATAAATTTTTAGTTTTACGAAGTGATATTGGTAATGAATTCCAAAACTTAGGGCCACACACTGAGAAACAACTAGTGCCAATGACGGTGCGAGAATAAGGAACAACAAATGAAAGTCCTGCCGAATACCTAGTTGATTGAGTAGTAGGTCGAGGGATTAGTCGCATCTTAAGGTGATAGGTAAATACTCTTCTATATGGTCATATCCTTCTCTTTTTCCCCTCTCCAAAATAAGAAACCCCCATCTCGTCATACTTTGGGAGGGAATTTCCATCCCCAATGCAACATATAGAAATTTGGGGGGATTTCAAACTTTGGGGGATCCTCCCCCCCCCCAAAAAAAGGGCCTAGAATAAACACTGCTCAATTGTGACCGTATGCGAAGCATTCTTCAGTCTAAATCTAGATATGGGGCTGTCCGGTAATTACGTCAACAATTTTCGGACAATTTTCACACAATCCCCCATCCCCTTTTTCAACAACTGTCAAACTTTCAGTGACCCCTATAATTATGCCAAACAATTTTAACCCCAAGATCTGACTGGTCCCTCTAAAATGTTCAAAAGTTTAATATTTTTGCGGTGATGAGACCCTTTCCCCCTTTTTTGCTAAACGAGTGTCAAAATGTGGTTGGTGATGATCGTTTTTGCGTGTCAGGTTTTTTCCGTTGCAATAAATATTATTCCATGAAATTTCCTATTTTTTGATTATTTGTAAAAAATGAAACTGCTGACGTCAACTTTTCTTGCCCCCTGTCAACAACTGTCAAACTTTTCGAACCCTCCCCTATTTTGTTGACGTACAGTGGTGTAAAAAAGTCTTGCATATAAAACGGTATATAATAAGCCAGCAGCATTGTGTAAGGGGGTTTGGCGAGAATATCAGACTAATTTCAAAAATGGCGAAATCGTGCAGCCTATGCAAGACATTTCACACCACTGTAATTAATGGACAGCCCCTATCCGAATATTTTAAACTTTTCAGACTTTATTTTATGATTTGACCTTTGCGTCTGGTTCGTGGCCACACCCCCGTTGTAACTTGTCAGCATAGGTCACAGCTCAGTGTTCAAAATTGCCCAGCACAATATATAAAACGGAAGGATTATCTTGCAATGCCCAGCCATGAAACCGATTCTAAGCCGATCAGATGATTTCGACACCGCAGTTCTGAGTAGATATTTTTACTCGAGGTCGAAGGTCACGGGTTCACGGAGTACATTATTTTATATAGGTCGATTTATCAGTCAGTCATCCAGACTTATTATTCGGAATATTGCGCCGATGCAAAAATTAATCATCGGCTGACGAATATATTTAAAACTGTGCTTGCCATCATAAAGCCATCAAGTACTCGGAATTCAGTAGATTTTAATTTTAATTTTAAATATAATCTTTAAAAAATTTGAATTCAAACGCTCAGCCAACCAACCAACCAGAGGCGTGGCGAGGGTATCCGGCGCCCGGGGGCAAGGTGTTCTGTTGGCGCCCCCCCCCCCCCCCGACAACACAACATCCGTCAAACTGCTGATAAGCAAAAAAGGTCATCAACTGCGTTCGTTCGTTCTCTCGGCGCCCCCTCAACTCTCTACGGCGCCTCTCTCTCTCTCTCTCTCTCTCTCTCTCTCTCTCTCTCTCTCTCTCTCTCTCTCTCTCTCTCTCTCTCTCTTTCTCTCTCTCTCTCTCTCTCTGTCTCTGTCTCTCTCTCTCTCTTTATCTCTCTCTCTCTTCTCTCTCTCTCTCTCTCTCTCTCTCTCTCTCTCTCTCTCTCTGCTTCTGACGAACAAAAAAAGGTAGTCACAATTGCTTTTTACTTATTAACTAACCCCCAAAACCCGATTTTGGCGCCCCTCACCTCGGCTCCCGGGGGGCATCTGCCCCCATTCGCTACGCCTCTGCTGCAATCAATCAATCAATCAATCAATTTTCATAGCTTCCGTCATCTGATGACATCAAAATCAATCGACTGATTCGACTAACCGTAATTTTTAGAGTGCAACAAATATCAACGAATTTTACAGTTTCCTAAAATCTCGGTCGCTTGGACTAAAGTTCTTATTTCCAGTGATGTAGGCCTATTTACGATTTTCCAAAAATCAGTACCGAACATTTGATAACCACTGGGTTCAGAACAATGGCGTAAGCTTTAATTAAAAGTAGGGGCCCAATCCCTATGCCTTCTCCTTCCTCTATTCCTCTCAAAAAGTGGGAGGCAGAAGTCTTTAAAGAGGTCTAATATAGAAGTTTACGTCTATGGTTTAGAGTTCTGTAATTTCCGATTCTGGTCAGGTATACGCTAAGCGACCCTCTCTTTCTTGATTTTCAGGTCCTTGCATTCGTCTCCGAGGATCGTAGCGATCTCGTTGTGCATGAACGCCCACGGAACCGGCGACCCGGCAAGCGGACACCTCTTCCCGCTCGGACAGTGCACCTCCGCCGCCCCGCCGGCGCCGCCGCCCTGTCGTCGGATGCTGTCGCGCGAACACGGAAAGCAGAACCGGTGGTCGACGACGGACGGACACTGGACGAAGTGCGTGTCTTCCAGTCGCTCGTTGCATAGCGTGCACCTGAGGAGGGGCTCAGGGGCCTGGTCGCTGCCCGTCAGGAGGTGGTCTTGCAGCGTCGACGCGGCGGCGGCGGCGGCGGGGGGCGACGGGAAGCGGTGAGGGCTGATTCGGGCTCGACCGTTGCTGTTGTTGTTGTTATTTTTCCCCGTCGGTCCAGGAGAAGCGACCAGGGAAAGGGGCTCGGTGCTGGACGCCATCGGCGGCGGTGGCGGCGAAGCTTCGTTTTCGGCGACCGATGAAGTCGTCGGGGGCGAGGAGGACCCGCGGTTGCTCAGGGGGGACGACGAATTCGACCGAGGACGAGAGAACTTGTCGACGGCGCTGATCGGCGGGGGTCCGTTCGAGTGCTTCGACGGGGGAGTCAGGCGGGATCGCTTCGACGACGACGACGACGACGAGGGGCAGGAGTTACCTTCACCGCCCGGATCCAAGTCAGCGGCGGCGGAGGATGAGGAGGAGGAGATCCTGCGTCTGGAGTGGTGATGGAGCGAGCTCGCCAGATGGCGGTACGGTGCCGGAACCGGAACCGGATTCCGGAACGGAAGCAGGAACTTGGCGGTCACACCGCCGCCGCCGCCGCTGCAAGCCATGACCGCCGCCGATGAGCCGGCGTCTTCGGCGGTGGACGACGGCAGCATCTCGCGGCTGACGGGCTCCCTGAAGAAACGAACCGGTTCCGGGAGCAGGTCGCCGAGAAGCCTCCAGTCGTCGGTTCCCGGTTTCACGAGGTACTCGAGGTACTTGAAACCGGACAACAGTCCCCCCTTGCCGACGACAGCGGCGGCGGCGGCGGCATCCTTGGCGGCGCACTCGCTGTGCATCTGCCGGGCGACCCCCGAGGCGCTGCTGAAGACGCTGCCGGAGCCGACCGGATACTCGACGCATATCTTCAGCTCGAGGAGGTCCACTCCAGGGGACTTGGATGTCGCCGCGGCGTCGAAGCCCAGGACGCGTCCGATCAGACCGTGATCCTTCTTGAAACGGACGTCGAACGGCGTGCAAGATCCGAGAACGGCCAGCGTCACCCCGACGACACTTGACCTCTGAAGGCCTCCTCCGCCCCCGTCGATGATCTCCTTCCGGCGCTGTTCGTCTCCGCTTCCCGATTGATTGGACTCGTCGTCGTTCGATTCCGGAATTCGACTTCCGTTGCAGGGACCGCCGGCGCCGCTCGTCAGCGGAAGCGGAGAGGGAGCCGACTGGGACGACGACGACGGCGGCTGCCCCGTCCTGGACGTCGGCTGAGGTAGAGGCATGAACGGCTGCGGGGGCGGTGGTGGCGGCGGGAGCCCCATGCCGATCCGGAGGGGAATTCCCAGACTCAACATATGCAGATCGGAGTCATCGTGCACGGGACGTTTGCCTGTCGCAGCAGCGGCAGCAGCGGCGGCAGCGGCGGCCATGGCCAACCGGCTCTGCAGACCCGGAAAATCCATTACGCTGCATCGAGGGGGTACGGTGGTCGGTTGAGGGGGAGGAGGAGGGAGAGGAAGAGGAGGAGGAGGGCGAATGTCATGGACAGACGGTCGATGCATTCTGGCGTCGTGGGCGGGTGGCGGTGGATGGTCGACGGCGCTTCGCGGCTGGCCGACGACGGGTCCCTGGGCCGCCGCCGCCGCCGCCGCCGTCGGTAGCTTCGTCGGGACCTGGTGGACCAGCGACAGTCCGCGCTGAAACGGATCCGGAAGTAGAAGACCGTGGGCCTTCTTCAGCTGACGCGCGGATTCGATGACGAGGTCGACGCGGTCGGGACCTTCGTAGTTGACGCAGCCGCGGCAGACGGGCTCGGCGAATTCGTGCAGGAGCGCCCACGGAGTGCGCGGCAGGTCGCACAGGTAGCAGTGCTGGCGGTGATGATTGCGCTGGGCGGGATTCGGCAGCGACATGTCGCCGCAGGAAGTGAACATCCGACGACAGAAAACACAACACAGTCCCTCTGAACTAACCACGTGCCACGACGATTTCCTTCGTCCGTAGACCTTGTATCGTTGCGCTTTCGATTTCGATCGTCTAAACTCTATAAAGTTTCACTTTCATTTCGTGTAGCCTATTGTAATGTCAGGTAGGCAGCCATGAGAGCAACGCCATCCTTTGGTGCATGTCTTTCACACGGCGACCCCTGCGCATCATCTTCTCGAGTCTATTCTTTTTTACAAATAAACGTATTTAAAATCTGACATCCTATTATAGCTTGTTTCACTCACTCAGACATCGGTGTCGGCAGTCGTGATGATGATGATCACGTCGATCAGTCACCCGGGTGACGATGATCTAAACTGCTTCCGCTCTCCTTTCGTCCTGTGATGCACAACGCGCAGGACAAGACGAGCGATCAGTCCTGTTTTGTTGGTCTCTGTCGGCAGCTGACACTGTCGGAACCCAGCTGCCACAGCGCCAGCGATGTATCTCGCCAGCGACGCCTTCTTCTTAAAGCCACGCTAGAAATACACTTATTTCTATTTCCCTACGCCACTCTTTCGCTGTTCAATGCGCTCTCTCTCTCGCGCCCTTGTTCTCTACCCCCACCCTCCCTCTCATCGGCCACACCGTTAGGCGCATGCGCCAGGCGCATGAACGCGTCGACCGCTCATGAATAGATGCATGAGACAGGGCGGTGTGTTCTCTCGTGCTATTTCATCCGTACAATTCAGTTAAAGGCGCCAGTTAGAGGAGCAGTGACGTTTGTTACGATGACAATCATGACATCTCTATATGCCAGACCACTAATCACCATCATCGCCATCATCATCAGCAGAAGCAGTATCACATCATCATCATCATCATCATCATCAGCAGCATCATCAGCATCATCATCATCAGCGTCAGCATCATCATCACCGCCACCGCCACCGCCACCGCCGCCGCCGCCACCACCACCACCACCACCATCATCATCATCATCATCATCGCCATCATCATCATCATCGTCATCGCCATCGTCATCATCATTATCATCATCAGCAGCAGCAGCAGCATCATCATCGTCAGCATCATCATCACCACCACCACCGCCGCCGCCGCCACCACCACCACCATCACCACCATCATCATCATCATCGTCGTCGTCATCGCCATCATCATCATCATCACGTCGTCGTCGCCATCATCATCATCATCATCATCATCATCATCATTAATAAGAATGGGTTCAGCGCCCGTTGGTGTGACGGTGTCCGATGCCTGCATTCTGGCAGTCTCTTTCCAGTTCCTTCTATTTAGAGCTCTGTGGCTCCATTTCTTCCAGGCTGCTTCCACAACACTGTTCCACAATGTCGTAACACCGTTCTCTGCGTGGCCTTCCTTTCTTGTTTGAACCATCCATTATTCCTAACATCGGACTTTGATCTTCCTGTCGTCTTTAATTCGGCAGAAGATGTGTCCAAGAAGATGCAGATTTATCTGTATTACTTTTTGCATCGGGGTCAATTTTGCCTGTATTCCAGTATACAGTTCCTCATTTCTGATCATTTCAACTCATCTAATCCTCGCTATTTTCCAGCAGCAACTCCCTTTCACAAAAGCATCTAATTCTCCTTTCCCAGTCTTTTGCAATGGTCCATGTCTCACATCCAAAGAAAAAACTTATAGAAATGCATGTTTCTATAGTAATTTCTTTTTCGTTCCAACTTCCAAGACTGTCCTGCCAAACTTTAGTACATAGCAGCCAGATTCTCTAAATCTTCCGCTGCTCCTACAGTGTACTTTTATCCATTGTTTACACTCCAGGTCATACATGGGCGTCCGGGTGGGGTGCAAGGGGGTGCAATTGCACCCTCTGGAAAAATTGTGAAGTTATTAAAAAGTAAAATTATTGTTTCTTTCTTCACAAAACCTTGTTTTGCACCCCCTGGAAATTTTTTTCATTTCTTTCTTCACAAGACCCTGTTTTGCACTCCCCTGGAAAAATTTCTGCGGACTCCGATGAGGTCATAGGTACATGCTGGGGCTGGGGGAGGGGTCAATTTACACACATATGACATATTTCGCACGTTTTTTCTACAGAGGTTACTAAGCCGTCACCATTTGACCAGAGGTAACCGGGGTGGAACCGACCCTTGAATTGTACGCTTTGTATTCATCCTTCACATCCTTCACCCTTACTGCGCGTTTTTCTCAGTTGTAATTAACGTCCTTAGACTTAACCCAAACTTTTAGAGCATTCGATAGGAAAAAATCGTTCAATCCAAGTGCAGTAACAGACTCGAAAACCAACTTTAAAATACTCTAGAAGCTTCAATGTTGAGGAGTAATTTTTCATTGTAAAATGCGCAATAGGCTTACAAATAGGCCGAGTACAATGAATGTAGTTTGTAAATCCTAAAATCCTCAATGAATGTACAAAGAAGGCAAAAGAGGAAGAGGAAGGCCCAGGAAATAGTGGATAGATAACATCAAAGAAGACTTCGAAGGATATCAAATGACAATAATAGATGGAAAGATGGAATGAAATTAACAACGGAAAAAGATAAATGGAAAAGTTTTGGGTCTAGCTATTGCCGCTAATGAGTTGGCAGAAGCAACTATGATGATGATGATGATGATGATGATGATGATGATGATGATGATGATGATGATGATGATGATGATGATGATGATGATGATGATGATGATGATGATGATGATGATGATGATGATGATGATGATGATGATGATGATGATGCTGATGATGATGATGATGATGATGATGATGATGATGATGATGATGATGATGATGATGATGATGATGATGATGATGATGATGATGATGATGATGATGATGATGATGATGATGATGTGTTATATGATGATATGATGCTGATGGCAAAAGAGTCTGACATGATGAGGTGATGATGATTTGATGATGGTGATGTGATACATTATGTACAGGAATTGCATTGATGGTGAAGTCCTCTGTCAAACGAAAATGATGATTGATGCATGACTATGGTGATGATGATGATGGCCTATTTCATTTCGTTCGGTGGTATATAGGCCTATTATGTATTTATTAGTACATAATTGACATTGATTGTTTGAGAATATTAGTAAGGACGTACATGTTTATTATCATTTATAGGCCTTTTAACCAAAGGAATCGCACAAGCTTAGCATTCAGTGGGTCTAAAACACGAAAAGCAAAATTGTTAAATTTCTATAGCGTGGTTATGTCTTATGGCTAATAAATAACTTAATTAATATATTTAAAGATGCTTAAGTCTCTAATCAATACAACAATCAACAGACTTCTATGGCGCCATCATCATGACGCCTACCACATGTAAGAGCATAGGTAGGGTTGCCAGACGTCCTCCAAAAGGAGGACATGTCCTCCTTTTTAGGTCCGTGTCCTCCTCATTTCCAGTAGCAAACGCAGAGACTAGGATTATGTATTTAAACAGTAAAAGTACATGTTTATTATCATTTCATCAGTCATACAACTCGATGACCTGGGGCTAAAACATAAAAGCAAAATTGTTAAATTTCTATAACGATTTTGTCTGATGGTTTTGACCCCTCTACGTAATATATTTAACGACGTCAGTGGCTAATCGCAACAATCAACAGACTTTATGGCGCCATTCATGACGGGGGCAAAGAGCATAGGTGGGGTTGTCAGACGTCCTACCAAGGAGGACTACCCCCTTCACAAAAAACGTGTTCTCACCGGTTGCAAACGCAGAATCTGTAAAGGTGGTCATCAGTCATACAACTCGATGGTTGGGGGGTACATAAATTATTAACCCGATTTTGCACTTTTTGCTAATCTACGACGACGTAACAAAACGTCAGACCCCTAAAATATTACGTAACAACAGGCCGACCCCCATTTTCGTCCCCCAAAAAGTCTTGACAAGCAAAAAAGTTGATATCCTTGTATTTTTTCCTCTCGATAAACCCTGACAAGCAAAAAAGAGGTCATCCTTGTTTTTCCTCTTCAAAATCTCTGACAAGCCAAAATCGGTCACTTAAATTTTTTTGCGTTACGTAACATTTCCGGACTCCCCCGTTGTCACACTTCGTAACAAATGGCCGGACCCCCCCCCACCGCGTTACGTAATTTATGGACGACCACTGCACAGCTGGTTTCATGTATACAACGTCCTCCTCTGTCCTCCTTTTCGTCTGGCTCTGTCCTCCTTTGGCTACCCATGCATCTGACAACCCTAAGCATAGGCAGCCGACGACGTACCAAACCGAATTCGAATTAGCTCCAACTCTTCATGGCTTCCTGTTCTTCTTTGTCTCTGTCCCTGTCTCTGTCTCTGTCCCATTCCCTGTTCCTGTGACCATGTCCCTGCCTCTGTCTGTCTGTCTGTCTACCTGTCTGCCTGTCCCTGTCCCTCTCTGTCTGTCTGTGTGTGTCTGTCTGTGTGTGTCTGTCTGTGTGTGTCTGTGTGTCTGTGTGTGTGTCTGTGTGTGTGTCTGTATGTGTGTCTGTGTGTCTGTGTGTCTGTGTGTCTGTCTGTCTGTCTGTGTGTGTCTGTGTGTGTCTGTGTGTGTCTGTGTGTGTCTGTGTGTCTGTGTGTCTGTGTGTCTGTGTGTCTGTGTGTCTGTGTGTCTGTGTGTCTGTGTGTCTGTGTGTCTGTCTGTCTGTCTGTCTGTCTGTCTGTCTGTCTGTCTGTCTGTCTGTCTGTCTGTCTGTCTGTCTGTCTGTCTGTCTGTCTGTCTGTCTGTCTGTCTGTCTGTCTGTCTGTCTGTCTGTCCACACACACACACGCACACGCACGATACAATTGGACACGCGGTGTTTCGAGGTGCCGTGGATTTTATTGAGCGCGTGATCGAGTGACTCTTACACTGCTTAACGTAATCGGACCAGAACTTCTCTATTCGCTGCGAAGAGTCAACCGACGGACATTTGACGAACGAAATCTGTGCAATAATTCTTTCGTCGCCACGAATGATCAACCGAAGAATGTTGATCAAAGGCAGCGGCGGCGGCGGCGGCGATGGAGGAGAAGGAGGAGGTGGTGGCGGCGGTGGCCAGGTCTCCGTCTGTTTGTCCAAAGGCTTCGCGACAGAAAGTCGCGAGTTTGCGCAACGCCCGGTCACCAGCACGACATCGATATTGCCATCGGATCGATCGCTCGGTCTCAATTCTAATTCACGATTATAATTAATTATAATTAATTATAATTAATTATAATTAATTATAATTAATTAGGCCTACTTCACTTCTGAGCGAACGAATGCTGATCACCGACTGGCGATCGAAGTGGCGCCATAGAAGTTTTATTGGGTATTCTCTATCCGGTTGAGGTGGATGAAGTCGATCAGTCTATATGTATGATACACTCATGGGCGTAAAACACGGGGGGATGGCGGGGGACGGTCCCCCCGAATAATTAGTTGGCGGGGGACAGAGTATCAATTATTCCCCCCTCTCAATGTTTGTGCTATATGGTAAAAAAAATCTATCCTACCTCATGATGTTGATGCCAGAATTACGCCAAATCCACATTCTCTCATTTCGGATGACCTTTTTTTGCTTGTCAGGGTATTTGGAGAGGGAAAATATAAAAATATCAGGATGACCTTCTTTCTGGCTTGTCAAGACGTATTTCATGGGCAATTTAAAGTCCCCGCCATACTATGCAATATCCCCCCCAAATGGGGGGATATTTATATTTCTGGGGGTCAACTTTTAAAAATTATTCTATCCCTCTCAATGTTGGCGCGAGGTTTACGCCCCTGGATACACTGATGCTATACTGCGCTTGTGAATATTTTAGTGATGCCGTTCATTATAAAGGCATGTGCTACAGTTATTCTATAACATGCTTGTAAAATGTAAATTCTATAATATGCTTAATCCGAGGCGTAAACTTCTATTAGGCTGCTAGGCTCGAGCTCCCAACCCACCCGCAATTTTTGAGCGGCTGGAAAGGGGAGAGAATTAGAGCTTACCAGACAGACAGACAGACAGACAGACAGACAGACAGACAGATACAGATAATAGATAGATAAATATATATATATATTTGGATAGATAGATAGACAGATATGGATAGATAGATAGATAGATAGATAGATAGATAGACAGATAGATAGATAGACAGATAGATAGATAGATAGATAGATAGATAGATAGATATATAGATAGATATTTGATAGATAGATAGATAGATAGATAGATAGAGATAGATAGATAGATAGATAGATAGATAGATAGATAGATAGATAGATAGATAGATAGATAGATAGACAGAGACAGACAGACAGACAGACAGACAGACAGACAGACAGACAGACACAGACAGACAGACAGACAGACAGACAGACAGACAGACAGACAGACAGACAGACAGATAGATAGATAGATAGATAGATAGATAGATAGATAGATAGATAGATAGATAGATAGATAGATAGATAGATAGATAGATATAGATAGATAGATAGATAGATAGATAGATAGATAGATAGATAGATAGATAGATAGATAGATAGATAGATAGATAGATAGATAGATAGATAGATAGATAGATAGATAGATAGAGACAGACAGACAGACAGAGATAGATAGATAGATAGATAGATAGATAGATAGATAGATAGATAGATAGATAGATAGATAGATAGATAGATAGATAGATAGATAGATAGATAGATAGATAGATAGATAGATAGATAGATAGATAGATAGATAGATAGATAGACAGGCAGAGAGAGACAGACAAGACAGACAGAGACAGGCGGAGGACAGACAGACACAATCAATTCGTCGTTTTCTGGGCACAAGTCAGTCGGAGTGGTGACAGAAGTGGAGGAGGAGCAGGAGGAGGAGAAGGAGTAAGAGGAGGAGGAGGAGGAGGAGGAGGAGGAGGAGGAGGAGAAGCTGCGTCTAATCGAGTTATGGTGAGTGCGTGATCACTCTCTAATGAACTCGTCAGCCGCCGCAGACAGAAACTTGCCCTTCTGGCGTCGTCGACGCATGCTCACCGGGATATCGCGTGACTCGGTGAAAGCGCCACCTAGCGCCGGTTTCGTGCCGCGGCGCAGTTTGAGCGACGACGACGACGACGACCGCGGCGCTGCGTGCGTGCCGGAGACAATCGGGCCGGACTATATCGACGACGACGACGGCGGCGGCGGCGGCGGCGGCGGCGCGGACGAATACAATTACGCGCGGATGTGTACATCACAAATACGACGTGACGCGAATACGCAGAAGAGATTTACTCGATTTTATCCGCGCGACGACGAAAACGACTGTCTGTGCAGGGTCACGGACGCACGGCGCCCGCTCGTCCCTCCATCCCTCCATCCCTCTCTCCCTCGTCTCTTTCCCTCCCTTTCGGTCCAGTCCTCTCCGTTTCCCTTCCTCCTCCTCTTCCTCCTCCTCCTCCTTCGCCTCTCGTTGTTTTCCTCCTCTTTTGCCCTCTTCGCCGATCGATAGAAGTTTTCCGGAGGTCGAACTGTGCGCTTCCTTCCCAGGAGATAGGCTGACAGCGATTGGGATTCTCGGAAAGAGGAAGGGGGAGTAGCCTGAGATGCATATGTATCTGTGGTAGGGGGTGAGGGTGGGGGCAGGTGCCCGGAGTGCTGTATCTGTTTACCAGAATTCCAGACAGAATGATAATTATCGACATTTTCAATCGCTTGAACCATCACCAATTAAACTCACCTGCCAGTTTTTGGGCAGAGGCGACGACAGCAACAGCAACAACAACATCATCAGTAACAAGTTACAACATCAGTACCATAATCATCATCATCATCATCATCATCATCATCACCTCGACTCTCTGCCAGTTAATTGGGCCTACGGCAATAGCTAGATATAGGAAATGTTCAAATGTGTCCAGTCTTTCCTTTAGCTCGTCTTTCAGCTTTTGCGATGTTGATTTGCTGTCAATTCACTGTTTGTTTGGTGTTCCTTTTCTCCTCTATCCCTGTATCTTAATGATGCGCAGAGCATTCTGCAATAACAACAACAACAACAACAACAACAACAACAACACACGACAGTAAATAGAAAATCAGTCATATTGCTTTTCATCTTCGTCACGCGCTAACGTTTACTCGATTATAACGCACCGCGGTAAATGTATGCCCCGTTCCAGTGGTTCTTAACAGTGTGATGCGCTACC
Source organism: Metaphire vulgaris (assembly GCA_018105865.1). Lineage (NCBI taxonomy): Eukaryota > Metazoa > Annelida > Clitellata > Crassiclitellata > Megascolecidae > Metaphire > Metaphire vulgaris. The sequence continues at coordinate 6,297,575 of CM030853.1, forward strand.
AATATATTGAAATTAATTATAAACTGCAACAAACATCTGTCCCTACTCAGAATTTGGAATTTAGCGGTATTCGTATAGTATACAGGGTAAATTGGTCAAAGTCTTGAAACGGACTTTATTTCCGGATTATTTAAACGTTCTTCTGGCTGCCGAAAACAAAATATTTTAATGAGTTTTTATGCATTTTTAATTTTTTGACGCGACTTTGGGGTCAAAACTTACCCCTGGGTGTAGAATGCAGAATGTAACGGTGTTTAAGAGGCGAAGACCTTATTTTGCTTGTCATAAAAAAACTGAAGATGATAACGTTTTTTGCTCTATTTTTCAAAAGTTGGCGTTGATCACGATCAAAACCAAAATCGAACCCCCTTCCGGAAATCCTGGCTACGCCACGGGCCCTATTTGATGGTATTGGATATTACGTATACCTCTGATATTACGTATACTAACTTTTGCAGACCCGCAGTACGTTATGACGAGGTTCTACTCGATTTTAAGGTGTTCAGTGAGATTATGTCTGCATTATAATAATGATAGTGGTACGTGATCTAGGAACATGGACATCAATTCGTAAAGTAGGGCGGAGCAAGTAGGCCTAATGCGAAGAAGTGGTGGAAACGGTGGTGAAAACGTTCAGTAATGTAAGAAGGTGTCTGACCACCAAGTGCTGCAGTAGCAAGAACAGCCCGTTTATAATCAATTCGGTCAGAGAGTGGTAGCCAGTGACGAGTGGTCAGTAAAAATCCAGACGTATACTGCATGAAGTAACGAAGATCTTTTGCCATAAGACGAACTGCAGCGTTTAGATAGCAAAGTAGAAAGAAGGGGTTTAGAGAGACCAAAGTAAAGTGCAGTGGCGGTTCCAAGAACTCTTTTGGTTGGGGATGCAATGAATTTCTAGGAAGACCCCGCCAATTGTCAAAGGAATTAAATTTAATGTAGATGGTTTAGAAGAAATCTGTAGACTTTATTTATGAAATTTAATGTTCAGAATTGACAATGTATAAAAGCCATTTTTATTCTGGTTGTACAAAGTCTATAGTGCAAAATCGAATTTTCTATTGCTGGAAGAGAATTTGTCGATGACATTATCTATAGGTATAGGTTCATATCTTTGTGAATATACATCAAGGCTAATCCATTTAGACAATCTTCCTCCATTGAAAATGCATTTTGGTGGGCCGGTGTGGGATGCATATCCAGTCATCTCCAACGTGGAACCGCCTCTGGTAAAGTGCATTGCAATACTCTAAGCTACTGGCAACAAAGGCATGAACCAACGATTTGGCCGCAGACGTAGAGAGCGAAGTGAGAATCACTGTTATTTGTCTAAGCTGGTAGCAACAGGAACGAGATAGGAACGCGCAGCTACCATATAGCAAGAATAAGCAAGGCGTTAGAGCCCAGAAGAACTGGGACCCTTTTTGACCACCAATGTAAAAAAAGAATGTAAATAATAACAAAAGTAAATAATTAAAAACATTAAAAATCAGTCTTAATCAGATAAATTTGGTAGGTATTAAATATTACAGCAGCGCTACAAAAACAAAGCCGTTTTACAGTTTTCAGTTTCCGGAATCCGGTGACAGACGATGCGTTATTATTAAGTGTTAAAATTGTTTAAGCCTTAGTGCACTCTTCGTCATGTTGTGACTTTTTAAGTTGAAGGGACCCATCAATAATTTTTGCATTAGGGTCTAAAAATCCTAGCTACGCCACTGGAGATAGGTGAGCAATATGGTCTTTGAAGGATGAGGTACTATCGATGTAAAGTTGTAAACGCTAAAATGTTGATACGACTTGAGAGAGTTAGATTAGGAAACAGGAAGTTCAGTCTTATTGCACGTTCTCACCTGCATGGGTTGAGAATTCAATGTTCCCTCTAAGCCTGCACTGTGTGCTGTCAGCGAACAAGGAATTATGCCTGAAATTTGGTATTTTGCGCACAACGATATTCGGTTGCCTTCGGGTAATAATTATATTATCAAACTTTGCGCAATGCAATTGTGATTTGCAATAATGTTAATAGGCCTATTGTTTAACGCAACAATCCATGCCGTTTGTAAGTTTGTCTGTACTACTCTGTAGGCGCTAAAAATTTGGTACTTGTAAAGTTGTAATTTGTCTTCGACATAGTTCGACATGACCTTGTTCACTGCTCAGAGCTCATAGGACTTGGGCCGCAAGTTATTTTATGCTCACGAGGGTCTGTTCTTGCTCAGGCAGGGTCATTCCTTAGAGAGGGAGCATTGGACTTGAGATGTTCGTACCGGACATGGACATGGGTTCATTTTTTTAAAACCAACCCATCATGACTCATACCCAACCTACGAAGGCAAATAGGGTTACTTGGCCCAGCCCAAACCACCGTAATACATTAAACCTACAAGGCTACAATTTCATAAACCATGACTTATTTTCTTACCAAACCCAACCCAGTGAACCCACCATAAACATGAAAATTTCTAACCCAATCCAACCCAACCTATACGGGTGGACCAAACCCATGTCCGCGTCTGGTTCTTGCATATAATTATGACATATACACACACGATTATTCGAACTTTTTAACAGGCCAAAAAAATGTCTTAAATTCGCATATATAATAATTATATATATATATATATATATAGTATGAATTCGTGAATGTGAATGTGAATTCGTATATATAGGTCTACAGTATATATATATATATATATATATATATATATATATATATATATTATACAGTATTACAGTATGTATATTCGTACAGGTATATACATTCGTATATACTTTCGTATGTATATTCGTATATATACACACTGTATATATAGTCGTATATATATATATATATATATAATATTTTTATGATGATCTGCGTGTTAAATCGATATCACCGTCACTTTTTCCGCATTTAATAATTAAGTGATGAGCTCTTAACAACACCCTTCTGCGAGTGAAGCCTCAATAATCGGAAAAACGACGACTGATGAAAATGATAATGAAGATAATGATGACGACTGCGACACTGCAGATGATGATGATGACGACGTCGTCGTCGTATAAGTTAATACGGCAACGAGTTCAGGAGGTGGGGGGAGGGGTGTGGTGTGGATGGGTGGGAGTGAGGTGAACGCTTGCGTGAAGCCGGTTCGCTTATCTGCTACATGTGCAGATGGTGAATTTGCTTTGCACACGTACATTAAGCGAGGCATGATTAGGTCTTAGACACTGATTCGCCGTTAGACCGTCACGCAATTCCGTCCATTAGGAGCATTACAAGAGACGCCCTCCTATATACTGTATGCATATATATATAATATATATATATATATATATATATATATATATATATATATATATTGGGGAGGAGGAGGAAACAATCCAGCACGACATCCGACGATGCCGCAGTACCTTGTAATTAACGCCCTCCGTTGTCGATCGCTCTGAGGTCGACTGTGCGCACATTCGCTACCTGGAAGACCCGATCGCTTCTCTCTCTCTCTCTCTGTCTCTCTCTCTCTCTCTCTCTCTCTCTCTCTCTCTCTCTCTCTCTCTCTCTCTCTGTGTGTGTGTGTGTGTGTGTGTGTGTAGGGGCCCCCACGCACAGGGAGGGGTTGCAACGTCGCAGTTACGACACAGCACGCACGCAACCTGTATACGAACACACACCCCGCGGAGGTCTCAGGTTGTTGAAAAAGAAACACGCGGCTGAAAACATTGTTTTCCTGTCTCGACGGCGGAAACGACGGGAGTTCTGCGAGGCGCCGGGAGAATTGGAACAAGAACGTCTCTAAATGCGGAAGATCTTGTCTTTTGACTCCTCGCCGCGAGATTTCTAGATAACGACAAAGGGCGAGGCCTGCAATTTTCATAGGTCCCTAAGCTCGAACCCTCACCCCACTTTGATAAGTTTGATAGGCTACCATAGGGAAGGGGAAGGCATAGGGCTGGGGCCCCACTTTTTCATCCAATTTAATGCAAGTTCTTGTAATAATAGCAGTTATAATAATAATAATAATAATAATAATAATAATAATAATAATAATAATATTATTATTATTATTATTATTATTAGTAGTAGTAGTAGTAGTAGTAGTAGTAGTAGTAGTATTATTATTAGTATTATTATTATTATGCTTGTTCTCGATACTGTGAACCACTTAAGAACTTAATATCATCCCATTGTTTTTCGCATGCGATTGGTTTCGGACCAAACTTATTAATTAATTATAATATAGACCTTCGCAGCTTTGATAAAGACATTCCAGAAAGACAGTTTCAGTCGGTTTGTAAGCCATTAATAAAACCTTTAGCGAGAAATTTCGTGATCGAAGACAATTTTTGCCAACATCCGAGAAACTATAAAGCGTGCAAGGACTGTATAATAGAAATTTTTGCAATGGAAATCTATAAATAAATTGTAGTTTTTCTTTAACATTATAATCCGAAAGAAAGTTATTGAACGTCAGGCCATGGGAAAACACTATAGAGATCTTACTGGTAAGCCTAACGAGCTGTTACGAACAACAGGCAGGACAGTGTGAAATACTGAAATTAATAATTTTTTCTAAGCAACTAATTAACACGGATTATTAACAGAATAATTAATATTATCGGTTTGATTTTTAATGCATTTTCGATTAATTAATTAATTACACTTGTGCAAGACCCGGAACATTAGAAAAGATTGTCCTTTCAGCGGTCCTAGGGTTGCCAGATACCCAAAGTCGAAATACGGGAGATTGTTTCCGCGATCAATGCGCCCACTCCATGGTCCAGTTCATTGTGAATTATTATGGCTATAGAGCTATACTCCGATACAGTACTATAGAGTATAGACTATAGGAAAAAAGCGATAAACAACACTGTTCAATGCACTGCATCATCCAGTGGCGTAGCTACGGAGGGGTTGAGGGTTAAAAACCCCCCTTGGACGGCGTCACGGCGGTGAAAATTTTTGGATATATTTCCATGCAATTTTTGTTTTTTTGAGGCGATTTTGTCGATTTTGGGGGTGAAAACCCCCTTGGCGGTTATCGACGAACTTTTTTTCAACCCCCCTTCGGAAATCCTGGCTACGCCACTGGCATCATCTGATGTAGTGAATCAATACTACAAACAGGTTATAAGGAGGCGGGAGACTGGGGCTGAAATACGGGAGCTCCCGTAAAATACGGGAGATATGGCAAACCCTATTCAGCGCTGTGAAAATTTATTCGAAAATCTCTGCGGTAATACCGTAATACGCTCTTTGAAATAAGTATTGCATGTTGTATTTATTATTCGCATTGTTACATATTACTACGTGGGTTTCTGTTGAATGAATTTTTTTGAATGGTTTCATAATTTCCGAAAATTTGCGGTACAGTTGAGCCTAATACGGCAGGTCTTCGGAAGACGGAAACTCTATAATAATCAAGCATAGCACATGTGCTGCAGATGCATTTGATTTTAATAGGTCACACTTAGGCCTTTATTATTATTATTATTATTATTATTATTATTATTATTATTATTATTATTATTATTATTATTATTATTATTATTAACGTAGAGATTATTGTGGCAACTAATACAGTGACTGCGTGGACACATTACAAATTATAGATTAATTATAGCCTAATAAACACTTTGTAATTCGTTTTAAAGAAATTGCTTGCATCGAATACATCAGTAGAACATTTTTTTAAAACTTGACAGCAGCGTTGCATACAATCTCCTCTGCAATGGAGGATTTATGGCATTTGGGTGGAGAGGGAGGGATAAATTTTCAACGCATTACACCCTGCAGAAATGCTTGCCTTATAACCTTAACATTATCGTTATTAAGTTAGGCCCTATTACTCGTAAATTATTGAAAATTATTGGGGAAATATAAGACTTTGGGGGGTGAATCAGGGGCGGCGCTGGGTTTTGTTGGCTGGGTGGGTCTAATGCAATCTACACAACCAGGACCTGGCTCAGACTACCCCTCCCTCCAAAAAAAATCAAAATGTCTCTGCGGATTTGCACGATTTGCTCGGGTGTCCCTGCCCGAGGCTGGGTGGGTCCGGACCCGCGGACCCATCCACCTAGCGCCGCCCCTGGGGAGAATGCCACCTTTCCGGGTGGTATGCAACACTGCTTGACACTCTATCTCAGAACTTTTTCTAGAATTATCAATTGGGGGGGGGGTGTCGGTATATTTTGGGGTCCCATCCATGCCGAAAAAGTCTGACAAGCAAAAAAGGTCATCCCAGGTTCAGATTGCGGGGTGTTGGGGGGAGTGTCGGTCTCAAATTGGGGGGGGGGTGTTGATGGTGTAAGGGGGTGTAAAATATCCCTGCTCTGTCTTCTCTAGAGTCACTTTGTTGGAGGTTAGGGGCCGTCGGTCGGTCGGTCGGTCGGTCGGTTGGTTGGTTGGTTGGTTGGTCGGTTGGTTGGTTGGAACGGTTTCGGTGTCACGTGCGCTCTGCCAACGCGAATGAGTGCTTGGGCACGTACAGATGCAAACACAGGAAGGAAAACAACTCAGACAAGAGCGCTCGAACGAAGCGGAGGAACGAATATCTTCGTCGTCGTTGGTATAGGATTCGACGGTTTTCCAGTCACTCGACGACGAACGCCGTCATTCCGTCGCCCGCGTCAGGCATTCTTCGCATGCGGTTGCCAAGGCGTCTGCCGGGGCGAGGAGCGTAGACACGCCGCCGAGTGACCGACGAAAGGATGACAACTCTGAATGCTGCGACGGACGCAAGCGGAACTTCATCTCCAGAGGAGCCCCTCCCCCCCACAGCTGAGCTGAAAAAAGAGACTAATCAGAATTCAGGTCGCGTCGAAGCCAGGGACGTCGAGAGTACAGAAGAGAGAGAGAGAGAGAGAGAGAGAGAGAGAGAGAGAGACAGACAGACAGACAGACAGACAGACAGAAAGAGAGAGAAAGAGACAGACAGACAGACAGAGACAGAGGCAGAGAGACAGAGACAGAGAAACGTAGAAACAGAAACAGAAAGAGAGAGGAGAAAAGAGAGAGAGAGAGAGAGAGAGAGAGAGAGAGAGAGAGAGAGATCGACAGAAAGACACACACATATACGCATATAAACACCAAAAGGTACAGAGAAAGACATGTGGGAACAAAGACAGAAACTGAGACGAAGAAGAACAAACAGAGACAGGCAGGGACACATCGAGAGTGACAGAGACAGACAGAGGCAGACAGACAGAAAGAGACAGACCGGTAGAAACACAGAGGCACGCACACACAGAGACAAACAGAGAGAGAGAGAGAGAGAGAGAGAGAGAGACGTGTGCTTCCAATAACCGCGTGACGATGTGATGGACTGACGGACTGACTGATCGACCGACGAATAAAACTCTCTTTGCCTGGCAACCGCTCCCGATAGTAATCACGACTGCCGGGCTGGCAAGCGGGGGGGGGTGAATCGTAGGGAAGAACAGCTGGACTGTGGAAACGCCCTTCTTCACCCACGCCCCCCTCCGCGCGTTACCATGGCTACCGGATTAACAATTCGTTTATTGTGCGGACGAAACGGCGAAGGCTTTTCCTTTTCTATCGTCTTAGGCGCGAGTCTCGTCGACGTTACGTGATCGGTTTTATATTTTTTAATGGAATATCTCGAAACAACGGCTGTGCTCGTTTGTGTTTGCTCTTCTCATTCTGGTATGGCCCTCTGTGTGTGTCTGTTTTTTCTCCTCGTCTTCTTTGCCAACCTATATAGCATCGTGGCATCATTCAATTTTAAGTCTCTTTAACAAAAAAAGCACACTGCATGCAATTATTGCAGCAAAGTCTCGAAATGCCACTGATGGGGCCTATATGACCTGTCTTTGTTACTTCAAAATCGTTAAGAAAGAACGTCATCACTGATTGAACAGACTTGGAACTTAGCCATCCTAAAGCTTAATTTCATAAAAACTATCGACAGCGTGGTTCTTCAGAGATATATAACCTCATTTATCGCTCTAATATTATTCAGTCAATCAGCACAAAGAAACTTCATTCGTCCGAAGCTACAGCTCTCTCTTCTGCGATGACATCTATTTCTGTATTTTTCCAAACAATGTTCGCCGTGTCGGTGGGGAGGGCGTAAGGGGGTTAATTCCCGCACCGGTTGAAGATAACATCGCTAGTGGTCGTAAATTCTGGAGTGGAAGTGGTCTCTTCTTGCCTACGCTGTTCTATTTGGTAATACGTTCAGCGCTTATAATAGACCTACAGAGGCTGAGCGTCGATGACTTTTTCAGGCAGAATTTTTCGCAGGCGACGACGACGACGATCGGAGACGAGAGACTTTGATACAGACGTTGAAAATCTTTAGACCTTGAATGACGCACTCTTTGGATAGGATGTCCAATCGTCATGCATATAACCTCACGCGCGCCTACCACAATCGAATAATAATTAATTGCGTCCGAGCACACACCCCACCACTCCACCCCCGTCCCACTGGGCGCCACGCCCTTTCGTACACGCAGCCTCTAATGAGCGATCAGTCAGTCTATCGGCGTGCCGTCGTCGTCGTCGTCGCCATGGCAACCGGCAGTGCACGTCGTCTCTGTTCCGTCGCCACGCCAGCCAAGCATTAGATTCGACGTGCATCGTAAGTCGTTGCCCGTCGAACGTCAATTGAAGGTAATTACCCACCTGCCTGCCTGCCTGTCCGAGCCTCGGACGTTCGGGTCGACTTTTACCGGAGGACGAGATTCATGGTCGGTTGGCGTGCGGGACGGGTCGGGTCGGGTCTGGTGGTCGGATGGAACACGGACAACACGAAATCTTGATTAGGCCTATCCGCTGCCCTAACGGTACGCACGCGTAGTTGGGGCGGGGGGCGGGTGGGGCGATAGAGAGTGGAGGGAGGGCAGAAAAAGGAGGAAAGGGATCTGATGACGATGAGGAAGAAGAAGAAGAAGAGGAGCGTAGACGGTGCAGGTGTGCATTTGGCGAGGACGGATATTGATTCAAATAACAACGGATTGACGTTTACCAAAATCAACTTACACACATCGCCGTTTTAAGAAGTTTGGGAACCATAGGCATTTTAAAAAGTAGCTATAACCTTTTTTGCTTTTGGGGAAGAAAATCAATAAAAATGAAACAAAATAAAGAGGCGACAGGTCCGTAGGAAGTAGGGTGCAGGGGTGCAGCTGCATCCCTGGAAAAAAATCAGAAGGTGCAACGCATCCTCTGGAAGATAAGGTTGCTTGTGAAGTTGTGAGGATTTTTAAATAGAACTTTTTTGCTTGTCAAGAGTTTCTGGAAAAAGTAAAGTTAGTGATGAAATTTTTTGCTCGTCATGGTTTTTTCACAGACGAATTTTTTCCAGTTTTCCCTTTGTCACAACTTTTATCTTGATAAAATCTGCACCCCTGCTGAAAATTCGTTCTGACGCGCCTGAGAGGCGATGAACTTTTTCTGACAATTATTTTTTCTCCGCTCACTGGCCCTCATGTATCGCGGGGCCCCATAGGTTTATGCCTAAAACGGCCCTGCTTAGTGCTTGCACATGTTAAGAAATCGATCGAGAAATACGTGCTGTTAAATGTTGAAGAGACGCCATATACGATTCCTAATAAATTATAGATTAATGTATCATGATTTAAATTTGTATTCGACCGTGACCACTGACGCATTAATTCTACTAATAATAAAGTCGTTACGGTGAAAAAGCCGGTCCAAATGATTTATTCCAAGGAAGAGTAGCTAGGGTTTATATTTATTGTTTTGGAGCTATAAAAATTTAGCAACATCGCATTGTACCACAGGTTGGTTTTCAGTAGCGTAATTTTACACTTTCTTGGGGGCGAGCGAGATAATTTTCTAACCAATTTTGTGGCAAATTTTGGGTCAATTGTTGGGCCAATTTTAGCAAATTTATAATTTTTTGACATTTAGGGCAAATTTTGTCGATTATATACATTATTTCCTCATTTCCTTGGGGGTCGTGGCCCCTGCCCGTCCCCCAAATAACGTCACTATTGGTTTTTCAGAACCGACGGAGGCCATTTAAAATTTCATATAGGCCTAGGTCTTCACGTGTAGGTCTACTGCATGTGCGACATTTTCCAAATGAAATATCACGTAACTGATTGATACGAAAAGAATAAGCGGGTGGGCGAATTTGAAGCATGGTAGACCTAGGGCCTAATTGAAGAGCGGTTATAAGCGACGGATAGGGTTAGCGACTCCGAAGCCTTTTACTGCGGGTGGAATGGAGAAAGTGGCAATTTTAAGCGTGGAAATTGAAAACAGTGGTGCCACCAAGCGAGTGAATTAATTAATATTTGCTAGTTCATTCAGCGATCAACTCTTTCTCAGCGCGTTGTTTTTCTACGTTCCTTTAATTATAATAATTATAATATAATAATAATAATTATAATTATTATATTCCCGATAAACTTTTCGAAATATTCTTTCATTAGTGCTATCACGAGAACAAGGGGGTCCACCCCTCCCCTATTCCGGAACCCTAGCTGAGCTGTTGTAACCCTTATTACAATTTAATTTCTTAACTGTGGAACTAGTTTTACAAGCAAATTCGGAATTTGTATTCACTCGAATGTCACGTTTATCTTTTAAGAGGTTTGCTGCTGCTCGGGGGCCCCATGGGTCCTCACTTGCCCATGAGTCACAGTAGGCTAACTCTCATAATTTTGCCTAATTCTTTTGCTCAAATCTGTACAAAGCTAGGTTTCATAGCGATCTCTTCCTGCTTTAACCTGTGTTGCTTAATACAGGGCCGGGTTCGGAAACTCAGTTTGGGGCACTTTCATGGTCCATTCCACCGTTCTACCTAGCCCCACCCGGGATGTAGCCAGGATTTTAGGTTTGGGGGCTGAAGCCCAAGATTCACTCCCTTCCATTCCGTTTGAGCCCGCAACACAATTTTGGGCATGAATTCATTTGGGGTGGCTAGCTTCAGGCTTGGGGGCTTGAACCCCAAGCCCATGCCTAACTAAGTTACTGGCCCCACCCCACCATATGGAATTGTATATGTTGTTAGATGTATTGAAGATGAAGGAAAGATGGGTCTCGATTTATCATTCGTGTCCTCAGGCCCGCCGAGAGAGGGACAGAGGGCAGATCATCAATGTCCAGGTCCCTGGCGGATCCGCAAAATGTTAACACATGGAATGCTGTATAGTGTATACTACTACTGTATATATAATTATTAGGCCTACTGACACGTTGAAAGGCGTAGATGTAAAGTAGGCTTAAGTAAAAGCAAAGTAAAATCTCGTGGATTTCTATAGCGCCTTGGAAAGCAGCACAACAGTAGCTGCTTATTCTTATAGGCGCTCAATGGGGGAAGGGTTCGTCGGAGGCATTGCTCGCTGACAAGCAAAAAAGGTAATCACCAGTTTTCAAACTTACTAGGGGCTCCCGACTACTCTGCTCACCAGGGGCCCGGAATTTCTCTCGGCATCCCTGCGTGTTCTAAAGGGCCTAATAGTTCAGCTTTACGTAATGGTGAGAATTTTCTAAAAAACATTTGGGTCGGTGTGGGGCGACGTGACCCTGCGAGCCTTAGGCTGTACCCTGGTAGAACCCCCCTGTCAAAGAGACGGTCAAACAGAAGACAGAAATCTTCAAGAATTAGGTTCCCGTGTCACAAAAACTGGATGAACTCAAAACGAATAAGCTTATATCAGATTAATTAAATCTATCGGTCTTATTTGGTATAGGCCTACATCCTGCCTGGGCGCACGCCTATGTAAACCAGTGGGGGTATTTGAAGGGGATGCAGTAATATTCTGGATTTCTGATCATTGCCTAAATGAATCCTCCCCACTCGTCCACGCTTTACATAGTAAGTGGAAAGCTTCGTGCTTCTTTACAGTTTAACTTAGGTTCATTTTTAACTGATTTATTATTTAGCATAATGAAGCAATTAAAACTCTTTCCCTCCAATCACAACAAACTGATCTGAATACACTCCTCCCATTGGTCTGAATGATTTTTCGAAAATCTGGTCACTGGTACCATCATTGCTCGGTAGAAGGCCGTTGCTAAGCGACGTGGCGCCCTCTAGCGAATGTGAACTCAGTAAAATGATTTAAAGTGGCTTAGAAGGCATTACTGCCTGTGTGAAAGCCACTAGGGGCACTAACGGGGCTCCCGGGCTTGAACCCGCTCCGTCAGCCTGACGCTCCAGCACATAACCCACTCTGCCATCTTCCGCCCTCATTGCAAAAAGGCAATTTATCTAGCGTTTTATTATAATGCACTTGATATATCCCAGGTCAGACCATATTATCGGAACCGTTGGACACGTACTGTATCGGACTTATGCAATATCCGTCTACAGAATCGAACTCGGGTTTTCCTCTCACTTAAAGCAGTGCTAATGTTCCGTCGAATGAGTCACCAAAACACCCAATTGAAACAAAACCAACATTTCCAATAATAATAATAATAATAATAATAATAATAATAATAATAATAATAATAATAATAATAATAATAATAATAATAATAATAATAATAATAATAATAATAATAATAATAATAATAATATGTGAAATCAAAAACTGCATTAGGCCATCTGGCGAACATTAGTTGAAAAGAATCTTCTGAGTTTTGAATTAATGGCAGAACAAAAGCTCTGATTAAATTCGAATGAAAATATGACAAATATATTAGGCAGAATTGTTTATATTTTTGCCAAATAAGACAACAGGAGAGAAATAGATAGGGCCTACTGAATTTTTTTGGAAATTATCTTTTTTAAAAGTTTGCAAGGAACATACCTTTGTTGCACCTCTTAAAAATCCTATGAGTATGGCAAGATCGCTTAACCGATAGCTCAAAATGACATACATTTAAAGATTGCCTATTGTTAGTGGAGTTTCAGAGCAAAATGGTCGAAATACGCTTTTCTTGCGTTATTGCAAAATAAGATGAATTTGTGAAAGTACTATAGGGCCCTGTGTAATCAACCTAATTTCTATAGCGCTTATGAAAGACTAATCCATAAATTTAGCTTTACTCCCGCTGTTTTTTCCATCAACATTCCCTTTCTGTCCTGTCCAGTGCTTGTGTGACGAACCGGTTGTTATACGTGTTTTGATAATTGTGTGAGGCTGCTTTGTCAGGTATTTATTATTTTATTATAGAAACGATACAAGTTATTTGGCGCCAGTGTAAATAGACTTGAAATACACGCATATAGGCCTCTGGCAGTAAGTTCTTAGTTTCGTTTTAGGTCTAAATTCTGAATTAAATTGTTTAACCTAAGTTGAATCGTTTCTTTACATTTCATGAATATCGCACAAAGCAAAATATAGGCCGATTCACATGCACTGACTTATATATTGCAGCACAGATATAGGCCTATAGCAAATGCAAATTCTTCAAGAAGAGGCTAGGGCCAAGGAACCTTTAGTGCTAGGGCAGTGGATTTGTGGAACAGTTTGGGCAAAACGGCAGGTACCAGTTGAAACAATAAATGGGTTCAATATATTAATAACTACTTAAGCGGTTTTCGCACAGGGTTATGTCTCCTCGACCACTTGAAAATGACGCCATAGGCCTAGATAGGCTTAGGCATTTGCGAAACCTAATTTATAAAAAAATCTGCTTACCTACTAACTAATAAGTTTTTAGCAGTGTGAAGTTTAGAGGTTCCTGCATGCATAATTGGAAATTTGAACCATGCATCCACGAATCCAACTGAACGCAATCAATGATCGATTTTGGGAAGATGTGTAATACGATTAAGAGTTTTAAGCAGTATTATGCAGTATTATATAAGAGTATCCAGAACAATCTCTATGGTCACTGATCTATGCCCACCAGCAAGAAATCTGCTTCTGCCATTGGCGTCTATTAATAGACAACAATGGTTTTATGGTTTCTGCCCACCGGTGGGCGGAGCAACCGGACCTTGCTGGTAAACACTGGATAGCCATATATATATATATATATATATATATATATATATATATATATATATATATATATATATATATCATATACTGGTACACTATACTGTACATAACATATCTTATGTTTCAATTTGTGACCAATTTAGTCTAAAACAGAGGGAAATATTTCAAGTTTGCTATAGGTGAAGTCCACAATCAAAGCATGGAATAAATTGAGGGGGAATCTTGATGGGTGGCCCATTAGAATGAGCACTAATTGCTTCGCGGTAATTAATTAATTTAATTGGTGATAATTGTGGCCTTTATAAATATGTCTCTGATTTTCCATGGAAAGACGTTGAATGCAAAAGATGCGCTGATGTATTATCACAATGGAGACCTGCTTTCAGTGGCGGCTCCAGGATTTGGCAAGAGGGCGTTGGGGTGGCAACTTCTAATCATGGGGGCCAACCATTTGTTGTTAGGTATGTTGTATTAAGAATAGGGTCCCAACAGGAGGGCTACTGGGGGGCCAGGAACTCAATAGGGGCACGGGCCCCCTCTGGGCCCCCTGTGGAGCCGCCACTACCTGCTTTGGTCTCGATATATGTTCATGTTTACGGGCTTAGGGGCTGTTCATAAGTGACGTCACGCACTTAGGGGCGAGGGGGTTCAAGCATTTGTGACGATGTGTGACAACGGGGTGAGAGACGTCATTTATGGACGGCCCTTTATCTCATTGTGTTTTTATTACCAGTACAGAGAATAGTCCCGTTATTAATTAACGCAAAGTTGACTTACTGTCTGTTAAATAGGCCAACGCATACAACGAGTATTATTTTTATTTTTTCTGGCTTTGTTTCAGTCTGAATTTTTTAGAATGAAAAAGCACTCAGCTATAAAGGTTTCATTTGCTAGGGATTGGAAAGTATGCCTCCCCGCCCCGCCCTCCCCCCGTCTGATCGAAACCGATCTTTTCATGGAGGTCGAGGCGTTTGGATATTAAGCGTTCAATCTCTGCTGGAGGTCGAAAATCTATATGTCCGGGGATAAATTCGACTCAATGTTATTTCTATAGGATTATCAATTTGGGGGTGTCGGTATATTTTGGGGGTCCATCCATGCCGAAAGTCTGACAAGCAAAAACAGGATCAGATTGGGGGGGGGTGTTTTGGGTATGTCGGTCTCAAATTGGGGGATGGGTGTTGTGGGGGAGTGTAAAAATATCCCTGGTTCGACCACTGTTCCGCGTGGTTATTAACACCTGATCCAGACGAATGATATGATTTATTCAGGTGGGGGTTCATCCCTGCAGATGGTAATAAGCAGCCGTGCCTCTGCAGGCAGCGGTCAGTGGTAGGATGATGTGATGTGAAGCCATGTAAAGACGAAGATGAAAAAGAAACGAGAACAGAGAAGGATTCAGATCGGATGAAATTTCCCCCACTCCTTCGTGTCCATGCATTCCGGGCTGGACGGCGTCATCGCCCCCCGCGTCAGATATCCCGACCCGTCCAGTCCGCCGTATCCCATCTGACTCGCCATGTGACCGGCTATGTGACCGGCGGTCACGTGACCCGGAACGTTCATGCCCATGGCGCAGTAGGACGACAGCGCCCCGCACCCGGCGTTGGCCGGCTTGGCGGCAAACTGCATCGTCGACAGGTAGTCCATTCCGTTTCCGTAGTAACCGGCGGACGTCGGGTAGCAGCCCTGCGCGGCGTGCGCGGCGTATCCCGGCATGCCGTGGTGGTGCTGACTTCCGGTCATCGGCGACGGCGGCGGCGGGTAGGGCGAGCGCTGGACGTAACCGCCGGCGGCCGCCGCCGCCGCCGCCGCGGAGCTGCAGCTGATGAGGTCGGTCATCGGCGGCGGTGGCTGCATCGAAGCGGGGCTCCACATGGTCGCCGATACGCCGCCCGCCCCTACCCCGCCAGTCACCGCCCTCGATATATGATGACCCCCGATGACGACTGTTCCCGGCGTCACCGACGATTTGTACACGACCCTCGCACTCCCCCCTCCGCAGCCTCCTCCTCCGCCTCCTAGACCGCCGCCGACGGGGGTGACAGGAGGCGAGCTGTCGTCGCTCAGGTCATCCGGGGACTTGCTCTTGCACTTGACGGGCGCCGGCGATCCCGAAGAGCTGGCGGAAGTGGATCTCTTGACGAGCGGCTGCGCATGCGCACTGCTGTTCGCCGCGCTGCTGTTGTTGTTCTTCACCACCTGTTCGGCCGCCTTCTGCTGCTGACGACATTTCGCCCTTCGATTCTTAAACCAGACCTGAAGGACAAAATTAAATCAATAAGTTCATTTTGTCACAAACGTTGGACAGGTTCGAATAACAAAACGCATCACTCCCCCCACCCAGTGTTTAATCTAGGCCGTTTCCGGGGGAAATTGCCCTCCCCCGGAAATTTCCAATTCCCCCCCGGAAATTTTGGAATACTACATGGACTAACAGCGGCCTCTAGCAGAATTCTTCCCCGGCTTTGTCAGTTCCCCCCGGAGTCCAGGAGCCTAGATTAAACACTGCCCCCACCCCATCCCGCGCGAACCCGAAAAAGGTTTAATTGAGTGCGGCACGTTGAGGCAACCAAATAGAATGCAAGAATATAGGATACCATAGGCAAATGAACAAGATCATTGCCTACTAAATCAGTTAGCAGTCCATGACAAGGTCCAGCCACTCGTTTAGACCCTCGGAATTTTAGACTCTGTATACTTTTACAACGCGAGCTATCAAATGCAGCCAACCTCAGAGCTCGCCCGAGAATAAACGTAGAAACAAAGGCGCTGTATACGAATTCACGAGATCTTACTTATGCTTGTATGCCATTGTCGCGCACGCGCATGTCACGTGATACAGCGACAGCAGAATGCCGCTATCTTACTTATCTTACTTACTTACTTACTTACTTACTTACTTACTTACTACTTACTTACTTACTTACTTACTATCGTTAGCGTCGCCTGCATTTCCAACACCAACCGCTTCGTTCGTAATTCGTGTATCCGTCCTTCCCATCAGGCAAATGCGTGACGTTCCTCAATCCCCTCCGCCGCCCCCTCTCCACCTCCATCCCGCCCCCGCCCCATCGCTCTTCCGCCCACTGATCCCACCCCTTTGACTGCCTGCTTCGGTCGCCGTTCGGACGGCGCAAGGAAGAAGTCTTTCAGTTTCAACGAAACCATTATCCGTCGACGACACAGATTAGATTTCCATTATCGAAGCCGAGTCGCCGTTTCCAAGGCTGGCACTGAGAGGCTCGATACTGTGTGCGTGTGGGTGAGTCGGTGTGTGTGTGTGTGTGTGTGTGCGTGTCGGTGGATGGGGACGCAAAATGAAGAAGGAAGAGGTTGAGTGGTGTCTTTAGAACTTCTTGCAAATTGTTCTGATAACTGCATGCTCATCGCTTCCTCTTCTTCGTTCGTGCATGGGGCGGGGGTCTGCATAGGTCGATTGGAGAAAGCGGAGCAAGACAGAGGAGTAAGTTGAGTGCAGTCACGTGATATATAAGGCGCTACATAAATGGATTATGGAGAGTTGACGAAGACACTCGGACAGTGGACGCGCGATCGATAACTGATTTAAACGATTTCAAGAATAGACCAACGATGAACTTAACCTCTAAAGAAACTGTCTTCTTCCTGCCCATCTTGCTCTGTCTGTCTTGTCTGTCTGTCTGTCTGTCTGTCTGTCTGACAGCGTCTGACAGTGTATGTCTGTCTGTCTGACAGTGTCTGACAGTGTCTGTCTGTCTGACAGTGTCTGACAGTGTCTGTCTGTCTGACAGTGTCTGACAGTGTCTGTCTGTCTGTCTGTCTGACAGTGTCTGACAGTGTCTGTCTGTCTGTCTGACAGTGTCTGACAGTGTCTGTCTGACAGTGTCTGTCTGACAGTGTCTGACAGTGTCTGTCTGTCTGTCTGTCTGACAGACGTCTGACAGTGTCTGTCTGTCTGTCTGACAGTGTCTGACAGCGTCTGTCTGTCTGTCTGACAGTGTCTGACAGTGTATGTCTGTCTGTCTGTCTGTCTGTCTGTCTGTCTGTCTGTCTGTCTGTCTGTCTGTCTGTCTGTCTGTCTGTCTGTCTGTCTGTCTGTCTGTCTGTCTCTTTCTCTCTCCCGAAGCTCGACTGAATATGCATACAGAACATCGCTCGCCCATTCGATAAAACGACACAATTCCCTTCTTTCTCGAGCGATTGAAAAGATTCAAAAGAATTTGTCAGCGTCTCTGTCCTTCTTTCATACTTCATTCTTCACTTCCTTGTGCGCAGTGGCTTACCGAGGCAAAGTGCCGCCCGGCGCGAGAAAAAAAGTGCCGCCCTCAATTCTCCGAAAAAAAGTCTGTCAAGAAAAAAAGTTATCAACTCTCCTCCAAAAAAGTCTCTGGCTGACAAGCAAAAAACGTTATAAACTCTCCAAAAAAGTCTCTGCTGACAAGCAAAAAACTTAGTGCTGCCCAACGATTAATTTATTTAATCGCAATTAATCGTGCGATTAAAATTATTAATCGCGATTAATCGCATTTTCTTTAGTA
Organism: Metaphire vulgaris; assembly: GCA_018105865.1. Classification (NCBI taxonomy): domain Eukaryota; kingdom Metazoa; phylum Annelida; class Clitellata; order Crassiclitellata; family Megascolecidae; genus Metaphire; species Metaphire vulgaris. The sequence continues at coordinate 6,315,970 of CM030853.1, forward strand.
ACATTCCGGTCCCGAAGTAGTAATTAAATTGAAATAAACAATGCACCATTTGCAGACCAGACTTTCAGAATTTCAACTAATGACCTTGCATAACATTATATAGCACATGCATAATACATTTCAGTCAAATTTAAACAAAAACTCGTGACGTTATCACTTTCAAGCTCAGTTTTTTAAAGTTTCTAAAGAGAAATATGAGACGATTAATTATGATGCGATTAATTTTTTAATCGCGATTAAAAGAATAATCGCGATTAACAGATTAACGCGTTAATCGCGATTAAAGAACAGCACTAAAAATCTAAGAAATCTCGAAAGTGCCTCCCCTATAGAGCAAGTGCCGCCTGGGGCGCTTCGCCCCCTCTGACCCCTCGCTACGCCACTGCCTGTGCGCCTTTCTTTATAGTCCTCTTTTCCTGACAATATTATAGTATTATGCATAATTATATCTCTAAGTCTTTCATCATTATATAGGCTATGTGATCACGTGATCTGACGTACCTGAACGCGTGACTCAGGTAACGTTATCTTCATCGCGACTTCTTCTCTCATGAAGATATCGGGATATCTCGTGCGCTGGAAAAGGTTTTCAAGGACGTCCAACTGGGCGCGTGTGAAGGTCGTCCTCTCCCTCCGCTGCTTCCTCGTGCTGGCACCTGGCATGTGTAGACAACAAGCAGACTGTATACAGTGCCTTAATAGTTAATACTATAATCAATACACACACATACGCACACACACACACACACATATGCCATCCACATCTCTTCCTGCTGCAAGAGAGGTAGATGACAAATGGGTGGCGGCGACTGGGATGCGTGTATATATAGTATATTATACTTTTTATATTATATATATATAGGCTGGGGTGGGGCCCGGCCCGAGCCCGAGGCCCGAGCTTTGAGGCCCGCCCGGCCCGTAGCCCGTACCTTGCCGCCCGGCCCGAGGTACGGGCGGGGCTGCAAGGTAATTTCATAAAAGTATAATCTGCTAACACAATATTAAATACAATATTCGTTTGTGAACTCAAAATCAAATAATTTTCATTAATCATATTTTTAAAATTATTTTCTTAGCTGTTCCCTAATTAAAATTTTGATTACAGCTTAGTTGTAGCTATTGTATAATTGTCAATAGAACATTAATATTTTGTTGCTGTTAGGAAAAGAGGAGGAAAAAAGCAAGACTAAACAAATATAAACTTGAATTTATTAAAGAAATATTGTTAGCGCCCGGCCCGTACAAGGCCCGTAGCCCGTACATTTGCGCCCTGTAGCCCGTACCTAGGCCCGTAGCCTGTACCGAGGCGCTTGGCCCGGTTTATATACGCTATATATATTTATTTATTTATTTATTTATTTATGCCCTCGGTACTTCATTCCCGAAGGACTTAAGAAAAAGTGAACGGAGACATTAAGAATGTGTGTGTGTGGCTAACTCTCGTCCGGTTCGAGGTCTGGAAAAGTTCCTGGAAAAGCAATGGCGTTGAATCGCTGCAGAGTGACAGACAATCCTTGGAAAAGGAAGCTTTCTTCCATCTTGTCTCCAGATTGCTGAGCAAGACGACGTCCAAGCTCGTCGATAAAATAAAGGGCGTCTTGATTTATGGGTCCGAGAGTCTCAAGTGCGATTGGCAATATATATATATATATATATATATATATATATATATATATATATATATATATATATATATATATATATTATTTATTTGTACACTAAAATTGTTTATTTGTCCTCTATACTTATATATATATAAAATTATATATGTTAATGACAACACAGATATTGTTCGTTTTTATTGCATGCATGCGAGTGTATTTTTATGGCATGTATTTATGTATTTCTACAGGTTCTTTTATCGAAGACATGAATCAAATATTTCACAGCAATCGTGTTTAACATCATAGAGCGACATGTCACATATGTATATATACAGTTTTTTAATTGGTGTAATGTAAGTAGGCCTGGCCTACACAGTTTTCACAATTTTTTTATTATAAAGTATATATATATATACATGTATATGCATGTACTCAGCAAGAGCCAAATGATATAGAGTATATAGACAAATCTAGGTTCGTTCAATTTCATGCATGCAAACACACGCGTATGATTTAAAAAGGTCACGCAGTCATGCGTTACAATTGACGATACGTTGTGTATATATACCGGTACTGTATATGTATATATAGCCTACATATATGTATATATATACTTATTGCACGATTCGTGCCACTGCGTGGGGGGCACATTCCATGGCAGTAGGATTGGGATAAAAATTCAGTCTCGTTTTGCTTAGGGAATCTGGAAATTGAACGAAAAATCTCCAAGAATCATTTTTACGCGAGCAAAAGTTTTAGCAATCAAAATTTTTTGAAACATCGAATTTTTTTGAAGTCTCATCTCGTTTGTTGTAACTGTTTCTTCGCGTAAATACTCTCTGACACTTTTTCTTAGAGAATGTCAGATTTCTATAAGTCTTACAAAATCAATTATTAATTACGTCCATTAGGGCCTATTTGTTGATGTATATCTATATACACAAACCTCATCAGTATCTAATTCAGAGCAAGCAGAACTCAGTATGGGTCTAGTGACTGTGCTGGTTATTCACGACTGAAACTAGGGCATGCTAAACAAATAAGAAATTGTCAACCTACTGCATACATTGTATACGCGACACTGTACCATGAAGAAAAAGACAAAAGCATACGCACATAAAAGCCTGCAAGAGCGGTCCTCAATATGTGCAAAAAGCCAAAGGTATTCCCATACCATACTCGAACGAGCGCCAGAGGTGAAGCCAGGAATTTGATTTGGGGGATATAATGTGATTTGGGGGTTATAAATCTTAAAAACTTTGAAAATCCTAAAAAACACATTGAAAATCTTAAGGTATAGTCTGATTTGGGGAGGGGAATAAATACCTATATACCCCCATCGCTACGCCCCTGACGAGCGTAGGGTAAGGTTTTGAGTGTACTGGGCAATCAGCGAAGCAGGTGGTGGCCTACGCCATTAATCTAGAGTAGTTTGCCATTGCTTTCTCTAGTCCCGCGTTTTACCTTCGCAGCTTACGCTGCTGTCAATTCATCAAAAAAACTTCCATAAGAATTTCAAGATACACTGTATATGTTACGAGCTGTATAGTAGTGCCTTTAGATCTTTAGTCAACAGAAAAGTAAAACAACTGGAAAGACGAGACGCACAACTAGACATTAAGGCAACCAGACAGACAAACAGGCAGGCAACCAGACAACCAGACAGACAGAGTGATTGATGGTGTCATGAAGGGAGGCGAGGCATTTTCCGTCATTTTCTTTGTTGTCCGCTTTTGTATCGAAATCTCTTTCGTCAATATGGCGACCAAAACGCGTCATTTGGCGACACGCGCGGCATCGGTCAAACGGAGGCCAAGACGCGCCGTCGGTCTTCCCTCTGTGTCCCCTCTCCAGTCCCAGCCTCAGCAGCGGCCAGCGACACCGCGTTCCCACAGACCATCGCTAATGACCCCGATTGTTGCGGGACGACACGGGGTCCGATGGGGACGACACCACACATGGCAGAGAAAGAACGGTAAGTGATAACGAGGATGATGATGATGATGATGACGAAGATGATGATGACGACGACGACGAGAACGAGGATGATGATGATGACGACGATGATGATGATGAATGGTGGTGGTGGTGGTGAAGGTGAAGGTTATGATGATGATGATGATGATGATGATGATGATGATGATGATGATGATGATGATGATGATGATTGGACCGTGTGACGGGAAAAGTGCAGAATCTGCGGAATGTCGACACGGAGAGCGGGGAATAAGATGCTCGAAGTGGAAGAAGAGCCGAGCGGGCGTCGTTGTTTCTCAAATTGCTTATCGATTGTTCCGCGAAAGCGAAAGAGGACGAAGACATCTGGAACAACGACATCCGACCGCTACAGCTGCTGCTGCTGCTGCCTCTCCTCCACCCACCCACCCACCCACCCCCACCCACCCACCCACCCAAGTAGTCTAATATGCACATGCATGCACGGTATGCCCACCAACGAAACTACTTACTACACATACATACACACACCGCACACACACAGGCACACTAACAGATACACGCACAGAATGTGACGTTCTGCTGCAGGAGATGTTTCCTGTCATCCGCTCATTTGCCACTTACCCTGTGGTCAGTGCTGACAAATTTATAGCATGTAAACCAAATATATTTATGAGGTGCTTTCTTTCGTCACATACAGTTGCTATGAATTAGAAATTATTATAATCTACGACAATTTATATAGCGCAGTAACATAACTGGAGCTAAAGTCAAGAGCGCTTTACAAAGGAGTCGCTTATAAGAGATGTTAAATAAGTGTGTCTTTAGGAGCTTCTCAAAACAACCGACGGACTTCGCATTAATCACATCGCTCGGCAACGAGAAATATTGCGAACAACCTGAAAGTAGATGTGTTGGGAGTTCGTTCGGCTACATTCTTACAGAGTTTTATCAAGATTGGTCAAAACTTGGCAAAGTCATAGCCAAAATAAAAAGTATGATGCGAGATTTCTTGGATCACGGTTTATAGGACCAATACGAATAGCCGAAAATTGAACGAGTAATTAACACGTGAACGTTATATTCAGTATCTGCAAACGCCTTAGGAGGCACTCTTTCATTTTGCCAATTAAATCTAAATAATATGCGGCGGCATGTTTCGGTGTTTCATTTAGAAAGGAAATCGCTTCAAACGAATGTCCGTCGCGACACAAGAAACTTCAACGAAGACAGACAAACGAACCTGAACTCAATCGTCCCATTAAAAGATTACACCGGTATGCCTGTCAGGATGCTTCAAAGGCCCCCCCACCTACCCCCACACAGACCTTAACGGCATACGGACGGAATGGGCATTCAAAGGAAACATCTCGCGCGTTATCCTAGACAACGGGTGAACAGTTGTTACAATAAACCTTTCTCATAATCTCTTATTGACATATATGAGGATATCACAGCCCTCAATATATATATATATATATATATATATATATATATATATATATATATATATATATATATATATATAGAATGTGTATGTCAAAGTGTAGGTATACATCATTGAGATGAGTGTGTTGATGTGGTGTATACAAAGTGAGTTGATGTTCTTGCGTTTTGAAATTCGAAGGAATTGTATTGGGTTGTTGGGTGCATATTGCTGCCTGTGGCGTCTCTTCTATTCATACACAATGCACAGACATTATGAATACAATAATAATAATTGTAGGCGCGTCGCGTGCTGCCTTCTGCCCTGCGCGGATCAACGCGAATCAACGCATATACAAGAAGCGACCTCTGGATGCCGCCGCCGCCGCCGCCGCCGCTGTCACGATGAAATAAAGGCATTTCGAATGCAGGCATCGTTGAGTGCATCTCTCACATCTTTCGTTATTCATCGAACACTTATGCGATTGTACCGTATATACGCGAACATTTAAATACTGTATTACAGTGGCGTATCCAGTGTTTAACCTAGACTCCTGGACTCCGGGGGAAACTGAAAAAGCCAGGGGAAAACTGACAAAGCCGGGCGGGGTTCTGCTAGGGGCCGCTGTTAGTCCATGTAGTATTCCAAAATTTCCGGGGGAATTTGAGACTTCCGAGGGGGAAAGAGCAATTTTCCCCCGGAAACGGCCTAGATTAAACACTGGGCGTATCCAGGATTCCAAACTGGGGGCGGGGCACATCGACATTTTTACGTCAAGAAGTTCGATGAGCAAAAAAGTTCGCAAAGAAAGAGTTTTTCGCATATTCACTTTGATCATGTATCCTACCCCCCCCGGACAAAATTACTGTACTCAACGGTTTTGCGAAAATTCCACGACCCGTCTCAACCATTGGCGTATAACCTTAGATGAAAAGGTGAGCGCCCGATCCCTATACTTTCCCCTTTCCTTTTGGACCCTATCAAAAAGTGTAGGGAATCAAGCCTATAGATGCCTAATAGTAGTTTACGCCTATGGTCCCAACCAGGATATGGGGGCCCTGCCCCCTCGTGCTCACCCTCTGTGGCTACGCCAATGAAATTTTATATGCACAAATATACATGTATATCTAAACAAACATGCATAAATACATACAGTGATTGTAGGACATTCTCCCCCTGGACATAATCCTCCCGGACATTACCCCCTTCCCGGTACACCCTTTGAAATGACCCAGCCGGACAAAAATCCCCTTTGTTTTCTCTATGGATTTTGACTATAATCATTACCCACGCCATAAACCAGACACGAAACACTAACTATAAACGATACTGACGGCAGCCATGGCATCAGATAACCGACAAGTACCTTTTAAATTAAGATCTATTACTTCTTTGCCGGGGGAATATGTCCGGGGGGATAATGTCCGGGGGAGATAATGTCCGGGGGATTATGTCCAGGGGGAGAATGTCCGTATACCACATACAGTACATACACTGTACAATGTGTACATAAATATAATTATACACATATCCAATGGATGACGTCTTACCTTGATAGCCGATTGTTTGATGCATGATGTCTGGAGGTGTTAGAGAGAGTCCATTCGTGGCCCCGTAGGAGATGGGGCCCTTGGCGAGGGGCGAGGGCCCTCCACTCTGCCCTGAGTGCATCGGGTGATGGGAGGAGGGGTAGGCCATGGTGGCCATTCGGGGGTTAAAAACGACGTAGTCGTCGTACGAAGCCACGGTGACTGAAATGATGACGACGACGACGGAAGAAGAAGTAGAAGTAGAAATCAAGAATCAAAGCGTCATCGATTGATGATTATGGTGTCGTCAATGTTGTTGTTGCTGTTGTCATCGTTGTTGTTGTTGTTGTTGTTGTTGCGACTGCTGCTACTCTTTGGTGCAGTTAAATGCGTTGTAGCAAACAAGGATGTTGACAAGATGCGATCTGTATATCGAAACTGTAGCAAATGGAAGGATTCTGAATCTACAAAATAAGAAAAGCAAAACAAATTTAGTCATATATCTTATGATTCTACACCTGAATAGGTTATCGTTATTTTATAATGTATAATAAATATATAACACACGCGTGCATATGAATACATCGACAAGCAGCAGTCATATACGAACAGAATTATAAGAGCACGAATTCTATTCTATAACCAAGAATACAATAATATTTGCTAACCTAAATTATATAGCGCCTGCAAAGACTCTTAAACAGCGCAACAGAAATAATAGGCCTGCTTGAGAAAAGAGAGATCTCTTGTTTTAATTTCAGATAAATTTGGAAGTAATGTAGCTAGTGTGCCGATAGATTTGATCATAACTGCACAATAAGAAAGAATTAAACGATAATCTATGTAAACTATGGGGGGGCCGCGGGAGATGGCAGAGTGGGTTACGCGCTGTAGCAGCAGGCTGACGGAACGGGTTCAATCCCCGTTAGCGCCCCTAGTGGCTCTCGCACAGGCAGTAATGCCTCCTAACTTAGTCACTTTAATAAAACACGCTAAGTTTAAACATGTGGTATAATTAAAACGTGAAAGAATCTAAATAGGAGAACTAGCCCATGACGTCAGGAACTGTAGCGGCAAATATCACGTGACACTCGGTGCCTAGCAGGCTAGCTCAATCAGCATAATATGTCAGTAATAAACACGGCAAAACAGGCTGCAGAATATTCGCACGTGATGCGGAGAGACATTTCTATAGCGCCTTTTCTTTCTGCACGATTATCAGTGACGTTTAAAGAGAATGCAGTGCGAAGCGGCGAGATATTATTGCGCCTAACGAATTAGTCCTGATGCAGGCAATACGAGGACAATGATCAGACTGCAGCATAGCAGGAACGAGGCAAGGTTTCCCATCAATAAAAGACTGCATGATAGCAAGATGGATTTCGTATCATAATTCTTATCATATTTGCTTTCTTGCTTAAACATCAAGCCTCTAAGCAAGGGTCTTACGACGATGCAACACTGTTTGTCCCTCTCACCATCGCTATGCTGGTCTCAATCGAGCGCTGAATAAGTCACTTACCCAGTGAGAGAGAGAGACACACAGAAACAGAGAGAGGCACACACACAAAGAGAAAGGCAGCGGCCTAATCTTGTCTTAAAATCAGTCACGAACCGTCTACATGCGCACAAAATCTCTTCGGCATTTAGATCTAAGCAGTATTTGCACACAGATCGACGGATAAAACCTAAACCGCAGACCGGCTTAAGGCCGATTCAGACGCAAAGCTCTCCTCCTCGTCTTTGATAAATTCGCACAGTTCCTAGTTCTTAAGTAAGCCGCCCGTCCCACAATGCGAATCTTCTGTCGGCGGCCGTCTCCGATTGGCTGCAGCGCCGGCCAATCACGGGGCGCCAGCGTCGACGAGCGGAAACGCCGTCAGAACGGAAGACTCTGATTGGACGCGTCTTGCCGAATGGGCGGTGACTAATCGGTGATTGACAGGAGGAGGGAGCGGGAGAGGGTGACGATAACACGTCGCACCTTCAGCGCGTCGCAAGTATAGAGATCCGTAAAAACGCGACAAAGGCGTTTGATTGAGGCGACAATTAGATTAATTAGAAATTATTAACTGACACTTTAATAAAGAAATCAATTCCAATGGCAGAATTAGGGGAGTCAGTGGTCTATACAAATTCAAATTCTATGGTCTGGTTGCTACATTGGAAGCATTACACAACCTACTTCGGTCCTGCTTGTGAAAGCGTTATAAAAATTAATTACTCACCATACCAATCATTTTTATAACGTTTATCAATTCAAAAATAGCATGTCATATAACACTCTTGAGTTGAAATAATAATGCTCATGGCTATCCTGTCCTAGTTGACTGAAGAATTCGATAAAATTTATTTACTCAGAGTAACGGAAGAATAATCCGGAAATACAAGAGCCGAAGCCATCAAAATGCGCGCATCTATGCAATAAAATGGACGATTTATATGGCGCAAGTAAGAAAAAACTCAGAAGCAATCATTACCTTTCTAAAGTAATGCTGAATTTTGTTAATTAAGCGATAATTTGCTTGGAAATAATTTGCGGTTTACGTAAAATAACCTGCATAGAATACTGTTTACATGAAAAGTGACTAGACAACAGAAGAAGCATAGAGATCCTATACAATTCACAATATATTTGCAAATCTATGCTAGCTGTAGACTTGCAGCGGGGATGGATGGTTAACTTTAGCTTCCTCCCCCTCCCCGAGTGGCGTAGCCAGGATTTCCGGAAGGGGATATTTGAAAAAAATTTCGTCGATAACCGCCAAGGGGGGTTTTCACCCAAAAAATCGCCAAAAATCGCCTAAAACAATAAAAATTGCATGTAAATACATAAAAAAAATTTTCCCGCCGTCCAAGGGGGTTTTAACCCCAAACCCCCGTGGCTACGCCCCTGCCTCCCCCCGTTTGCTGGTCGAGAGACCAATCCTTCTTTGGAGGTCGAAGCGTTTGGATTTTGGCCGTCCAACCCTGTTGAAAAAATGTTGGCGTGAGAGTTTTTGACTGACCCTGCAGTTGCTTTTAACAAATCTAACACTGACCAACCTGCAATTGAAGGGATTTGCATTTTTCTTTAAATATCACTCTACATTTAGCTAGTTATCTGATCTCTATGGTCGAGCATAGATAACAGAAGCGCTTTAGTTTTTGGATCTTATTCGGTTATTGTCAATGAGAATCTGTCATGACGTGGAAATTATGAATGAGAAGACATCGCATGTCATAAGCAATATCGCTTAAATATGACATCAGATGACGTCAGATGACGCCAGATGACGCAGACTCCTGAAGTCGATGCCGATTCTTGACGCGATTGTCTCACTCTCATGACATCACCGTCATCATCATTATCATCGTCGTCGTCGTCGTCGTCGTCGTAGCCATTTAATTGCCTTTCGAACCCAGGAAGTGCTTTCTTAACGGAAGAGTATTTTGCCGGAGGTTAGCCACCGTCTACTACACATCCAATTTCTGCCAATCCATCCACATGTCCGTCCGTCTGTCTGTCTGTTCGTCCGTCCGTCCGTCCGTCTCCATCCTGATCATGTGTGTACTTTCAACCATCTCTTCTCAGCGTCAGCGACCGGGCGCTTATTTCAGCTTCTTTGCGAAGAAGAAGAAGAAGAAGAAGATGATGATGATGATGAGGAGGAGGAGGAGGAGGATGAGGAGGAGGAGCAGTAGGAGGAACAGGAAGAGGAGAAGGTTAAGGAGGAGGAGAAAGCAGAAGAAGAAGGAGGAGGAGCAGGAGCAGGAGGAGGAAGAGGAGGAGGACGACGACGAAAAGGACAAAGAGAGAGAGGAGGAAAAAGAGGAAGAGGAAGAGGAGGAGGAGGATGAGGAAGAGGAGGAGGAGGAGAAAGAGGAGGAGGGGAGGAGGACAGAGAGAGAACAATGTCATGGGAAGAGCATCTGTCCTCTTCTTAAACGCTGTCGTTGGAAATCAAGAAAGAGGAACGCCGTGGAAGAGGACAAGGAGGAGAAGGAGGAGGTCGGTCGGAGGGAGAGGAGGGGGCCTGCTGCGATGGTCTGCCGCCGGTCCGTTGAGGTCGACCCCGACAAACAAGGCGTAAAATCGCCGACCATTTCGACGCCGTCGGCTGTAATGGGGCGCCGAGAGCTGATAAATTATTAACGATCGTAACCCCGTGGAGCGAAAATTGCGTCCCGCGTCCGGCAGTATAGCGTGTTACGAAAAACAAAGCGCTCGATTAAGAAAAATTACACCCCGTCGTTGCCGGCTTCCTTCCTCCCTTATCGTATTGGTAGACATCTGTAAGCGTCTTTCCCAACGTGTCTCTCTCTCTGTTCTGGCTGTCTGTATCTGTTTCTCTCTGTCTCCTCTCTGCTGTCTGTCTGTCTGTCTCTGTCTGTCTGTTTGTCTGTCTCTGTCTGTCTGTCTGTCTGTCTGTCTGTCTGTCTGTCTGTCTGTATGTCTCTCTCTCTCTCTCTCTCTCTCTCTCTCTCTCGCTGTTCGTGCAATTGTGGCAAGTTACGATAAAAGATGGCGTGCAGATCTTCATCTTCAGCAGCCGTTTTGCTTCGTTGATTCGTCGGAGCGAATTACGATGATCGATGGGAATAGATGCTGCGAAGCGCCTAAGACGGCGGCGCCATCTATCAATCGACCGATTCCAACTGTGACCCTGTTAATTATAATGGCGTTGGCGTGATTTGCCAGAAATGACAGTGTTGAAACGAAGAGGCGATAGGCTGATAGGCTATACTGCGATAAAATTCGTAACGTCTCGTATCATCTCTAGATTTCCGATTGACTGCGTGATACGCATTTCTCGTATGATTTTCTATCTCTACGTACTTACTTAATTCGCCTAGTTTTCCTATTTGTGTGCTATGCTATAACACCTCTAAATTTATGCAGTCCGTAGCAATCGTCCGAAACCATAGGTGCAGAAAACCTTGGAAATTTTTTTAAACGTAGAAAACGTGGGAAAAATAAAAAAAATAAAAAACGTAAAAAACGTTTGTGTCCGTAACGACGTACTGTAATCAATATAACTTAAATTTATCTAAAACTAGGCCTATTTAAAATTCAGTGCATGCTCAGTCATTGTTGTCCATAAGTTTTATATTTCCTCTATTTGCGAATTAATTCCACGAATTGCTTAAAAATAATTTATAATATTTATGTAGCAGAAAATTTAAACGGATATTAACTCTTTATTAAATTGGAAACAATAAAAGCCAGATGTCATGACGCATCGTACCTATGTATAGGCTAAACAAAAATTATTTCTTTTTAATTAAATTCGGGGCGGGAAGTTAGCAGAGTGGTAACAACGTTGGACGATGGAGCAGGAGGTCGCGGGTTCGAGTCCCTCAGGAGCCCTAAAGGTCGACTCAGCCTTTTTCGCGGTGGTAAAATGAGGAGCAGTGGTAAAAATCTCGGCGATAAGTCAAACAGGTACGCTATGCGATACACTAGCCCCGTATCCTGGCTGAGGGCTATAGAAACGAAGATCAGCGACACCTTATGAGCCCGTGAGGCTCGCGGAAGGACTTTGACTTTCTTTGAATTAAACAGCATAAATTGTTATTTTAAAAATGCCTCGCAAAGTTTATCCGGCAGTTTCAAAGTACAAGTGACGAGTGACAGATAAGAAACGGAACAAATCTAGATGGAAATAATCAAATAATTAGAAGATTTTAATTAAGCATTGAAACCATGCATTTTCCATCGATTTCTATTTTCATTTATAAACGTTCTTCAAAGCAATTAGGTCCTAAAGAGGGTCCATTTATGCAATATTCCGTATTTAAAGCGACCAGCGTCTCTCTTTCTTCTCCTCCTCTAAGACCTCACTCCATTCATCCGAATATCGCGCACTGATTCACACCTCAACGCACTCAATTCTCCATCAATCCATATAGATATATGGTCGTGTCATGCCATTCTTATCGAACGTATAGAGACCCTCATCGCCTCCTTCTGTCTTTCTGTCTCTGCCTTTCTATCTCTGTCTGTCTGGCTTCCTGTCTGCCCTCTCTCCGTCTCAGTCTCAGTAACAGTCTCTGTCTCTGTCTGTCTGTCTGTCTGTCTGTCGGTCTGTCTGTGTCTCTCTTTCCAGCCCTAGAGGATTTACTCTGCCCTGCTAATTAAATCGAGATATAACCCGGAAATACAATAAAAAATTTCCACTCAGACCCACCTTTCCAATCAGCGCCGCCCGTCGACGTACCTGCTTTCAGGTGGTTTTTCCATTCCTTCCCCCACTCCCACTCCCACCCCCGCCCCCGCACTCCCCCAAACTACGACAACGCATACCCCGTCAAGCGCATCTCTGCGCATATAGAAAACTCCGAGGCGGATAAGGAAAAGGAGGAAAAGCAGGAAAAGGAGGAGGAGTAGGAGGAGGAAGAGGAGGAGGAGGAGGTGCATTCTCCTCATGCTCCCACATTTTCGTCGTCGTCGTCGTCGTCGTCGATTCGATTAAGCTTCTCTCGGAAAGCGATTTCAGCCGAGCGCCTTCCTCCGTGTGTCCGCGTTGTCTCCGTGTCTGTCCGCGTGTCCGTCTCTGCGCGTATACGTCTGTCTTCCTCCCTCCCTCCCTCCCTCCCGCTCCGCCTGCCTGTGTGATTCCGCGGCGCGGACGCATTTGTCAAATTAATTTTCTGCTTCGCGGGGTCTTTTTTAGGAGCGTCGCGTCGAGACGAACCGGAGACCATCGTCGGTCGAAGCCCCCGCCCCCCGCCCTACCTTCCCCGGAGGCGACCGAAGCGACAACAGAGACCGCTGCGTCGGCGGCAGCAAAAGGCGACAAGAAAAGGGAAGAGGAGAAGGAGAAGGAGGGTGATACCAAGGGATGGAAGATGAAGCCCCAAGCAACTGCTTTAAATTATATAAGTAGCGTCTTTCCTTTCTCTTCTTTCTCTCTTCCTTTTCTCTTCTTTCTTTCCTCTTTGCGATCTCCCTGTTGCTGTGCACAGCGTCCCCTTGTGTTTCGATGCTATTCATTGCAGTATGGTTGTTGTTGTTGACGTTGTCGTTGTCGTTGTCTCCCGTTGCATTTCTTCTTCCCGTCTGTACGCATTGTGCAGCTCTGCACCTGGCAACGTTGTTCTAGAGCTATACAAGTTAGTCTAGCGACGAAACTTCCAAAAACAAGGGTTAGACGAAAGAATTGAGTCGGTCTGTCTGCCTGTCTGCCTGTGTTGTCTGTCTGTCCGTCTGTCTATCGGTTGACCAATCAATCTCTTTAATTCACTTACTCAATCGTCTCAGCGACTTCTCTATCATATTCCGTGTTCTCTTTACCCATCATGCACTTCAGCTCCTTTTCTGTGTTTTTTTCTAGCGCAGTTTGCTGTTCTCACAAGCCGTTAATTCTTTGTTTTGAACTTCTATGTTATAGAATATATACATCTCATTGCAAATTTTCTTTCGCCTTCTTCTTCTTCTTCTTCTTCTTCTTCTTCTTCTTCTTCTTCTTCTTCTTCTTCTTCTTCTTCTTCTTCTTCTTCTTCTTCTACTACTACTCCTTTTCTTCTTATTTTATTCTCTTCTTCTTCTTCTTCTTCTTCTTCTTCTTCTTCCTCTTCTACTACTACTACTACTACTACTACTACTACTACTACTACTACTACTACTACTACTACTACTACTACTACTACTACTACTACTACTACTACTAGGCTACTACTTTCTTCCTTTTCTTGTTCTTTTGTATCGTAATCGTCATCGTCGTCGCCGCCGTCGCCACCAACTCTACCACCACCATCATCCTCATCATCACCATCATCATTATCGTCGTCGTCATTATCGTCACCACCACCACCACCATGATCACCATCATCATTTGCATCTGCAGCATCTGCTATCACTGATCTCTGCAACACTTGGTGACTTATTAACACACACACACACACACACACACACACACACACACACACACACACACACAAAGACAATCACACACTCACTATGCATGTATGTATGTATGTATGTATGTATATATATATATATATATATATATATATATATATATATATATAAAATGCGCGTTATGCTTTGGAAGTATCTTTTCAAGTGGCGACAGCATGTGACATCCATTGATGATAGGGATCTCTGCACTGAATGACCCGTCATACGAAGCGTCACCCAGTCACTCACTTATAATAATTAGTTTCCTCGAGGAATTGTCTACGAATCTATGTCCTCTTTCAAGATGGCCGACCATTCATTATATAGAATCTATATCACGCGGTATATATATATATATATATATATATATATATATATATATATATATATATATATATATATATATATATATATAGGCACACAACAATAGCACATTAAGGAAAGCATGAGAAAATTAACTGTCTAAGTAGTCGTTATCATCATCTTCTTAGTCATCATTATCATAGGCCTAAATAATCCTGCATTTAACTTAATTTGCCGGTATTTAGGTATTTATTTAATTTTTATCCTGAGGCATTTCATGTTTAGATCTAAATAAGCACTATATATATATATATATATATATATATATATATATATATATATATATATACGATATTTGAGGATGCATATAGCCATAAAGTTATTTCGACATCGGAGTCATCGTTTTAGTGTGAAAACGGTCACTCGAATTCTCGACGGTATTTGGACGTATACAGAATTCAGCATATGCTATAGTAACTTACCAGTCAGTCGCTAATTAATCCCGCAAAATCTTTGCATTTGTCCAGTGTGCTCCATTCGCTCCATTCTCCATTTTTACTTCGGAATGATCAACTGAGGTGAGCAGCTGATGTCTCATGCAGGTAAATGCTTGAATCTCTGCAGGCGATACAACGCTGCATGGTTGTTGTTGTTGTTGTTGTTGTTGTTGTTGTTGTTGTAAGGCATCCTCCGTAATTCGACTACTATGTGCAGCAGAACGCAGGACAAATAACGAGCCCTGCCCAAGAGGTTCTATAGAGCCTATACTTCATGTCGTCGTTGACTGTAACCTGGTAAACGAAGTCTTAAGCTGATAAGTAGGCATTCAAACAAGACACGCACACACACACACATACACACACAAGCACGCGTGCTCATCTCTAAATGCAGATATGTAGGTCTCAACTTGCCACGAATTAATTAATTCGACATTCCAGTATCATTCCGACACGACCTCTCTCCCTGCCCCCCCCCGCAGTTGTTCTCACATGCGCCGACGCAGTCATGATTTCAAAAACCATCGAAACACGGGAACAATAGGCCACACATGCTCCTGCTTTGACCCTGCGCCCGACACCGTGTGTATGTGTGTGTGTGTGTGTGTGTGTGTGTGTACTGTACAGCGTACAAAAACAAGGTTTCTTTTGTCGTTATTACAATCGGCACTGCGGCTGCACACACACACACACACACACACACAAACACACACACGCGCGCACACACACATACACACACACACATCATCGTGCGCCGTATGATCGCGCATATTTTCAAAACCGGAGAGGCATTTTTGACGATGTTTTCGAAGACGCGTATATAGATAAACCGCGTATTGACGCGATACAAGTGCTTCAGTGACACCGGGCTGTTTACTCCATGTATACAGATTACAGAGGCACGGCCGTCCGTCCACACGCACAGCGGTTCAATGTTATCTTAATCGCTCTTTGCATGTTCCCTTGGTCTTACAGCGACACTGCATGGCGTTGAGTTGAAAACCATGCATGGAAAACACCGCTGCTGTTTTATACTCTACACGAATTGTTGAATTGCACCTCTGCTTTTAGACATTATGAGAAAGTGATAGGCCTACATATTTGAGCATGATGTCATTATAGTGTCAAAAGCGTGTATATATATATATATAATTGAGTTGCATGGTCATATCCGAGGTACGTTATATGATTATATCCATGCAATGCATCCAATGCAGTATTGCATCACACGGGACCGTAAAATTGCGGTTCTTTGTAACCGAGTATAGGTCTACGTTATAACCGATTTCGTTATAACGAAGTTCTAATTTGTGCGAACAACACATAGGAGTTTATAATTATTGGCGACAATTGGATTGTGCTAGCTTTACTCATTCTGAGCTTATAGCCTAAATCAAGTCCAATAGGTAAAACGCGTGATATGCATGCAGCTGCAGGGTAGAAAGGCTGCAGGAGAGAAAGGAAGTCGATTTGTCTGCAGCATGTGACCAAAACAGTATATGAACAGTTTTAATTAAAAGAGCGCCAAATGCAAATAAAATCTAGTAAATAAGAAGGCTAAGAGATTCGTTAAAATTAGACGGTTAGCTATATAGTTAATTAGCTGTTTAATTTAAATCAGACATTCAAATGCCCCTTACTGATATATATATATATATATATATATATATATATATATCAGCAAGGTATATATATATATATCAGTAAGGGGCATTTAAATTTTCATTATATATATATATATATATATATATATATATATACATAAAGCAAATATGAACATATGCTTTCCTAGTTTAGATATCTGAAGCATATGCAGATATGAATCTCGCAGTGAGCAGCAATGTCACCATTTGGTTGACTAAATACTCTGAATAAATTATTAGTTCACTCGTCCGTCCGTTCATTCGTTCGTTCGTTCGTTCGTTCATCCGTTCGACGATGAACATTTCCATTCACCCTTTCGTAAAGACGGCGCCGTCGAAGTGCGTGTACCGTCCATAGACAGCGCGATTGACGGCACTTCAATGGAATGACAATTGCCCGTCACTCATCGTCCGTCCGTCCGTCCGTCCGTCTGTGCGTCGCGATTCATGACAGCGATTTCTCAAGGCCCCGTCGATCGTATATACATACGCGAGGAATCCGATACATTGTGCCGACATTCGGGGTGACATAATTAACGTGACGTACTTTATCGGGCGACACGTACACGTACTAAGTACATGTTAGCCCCGGGGGCTTAAGAAAACACACTCCCTATACGGACAAGCATTCAATTTACGCGCCACTGCATGCAGCGTCCGCGCTTTGATTAATAACGCACACGACTTTTGTATGGAATGCCGACATATCCGCGGACGATGAAGAAATACGGCGATAATTAATATCCGAGTCCTCTTTTGCAACGGAACCAAACGGCCGCTCGATTAACCCCTTAACTGGGGATCCCGGATATATCCGTCCATTTTACATTGAGTTACAGTTAAATACCCAGTTAAGGGGTTAAAGATTGACGCGTGTACTGACGCCCCCAATGGGTCGTCATAAATATGCCCACTCTGAACCAAAGAGTTACCCCTCGATTCTGCTGCGGGCTGTTGTAGGCCTACAGGGGGCCTATCTGTCGCTGTAATTACCGATAATCTGCAAGTCAGGCGACTTGTCCTTAACGCAGTCTTCAATGTTCAAAATAAAATTTACTAACCATAAGCTTCGAAATTCACAAGATATACAAGGTGGCGCAATAAAACGGACTATTTTAAATGCAAACCTAAATGTGACTAGTCCGGTTTTTGCGCCACCCTGTATATATATATATATATTTATTTATTTATTTTTTCAGTCTTCGAATGAAAGAAGATCCTGGGTGTAGTTGACCCAAGAACCCCAAATTGTTTACCTGTTTACCAAAGTACGGTACATAATATATATTTTTATGGCATCGATATATATATATATGCGTGTGTGTGTGTGCGTGTGTGAGTGAGTAAGTGTTCTCTTAATCTCTTACTTGTGTGTCTATAGGAGTATCAATAGAAGTTTAGAAGTTTAGCAACTTCGTAGCTTTCAAGGACTTTTGCAAAGGACTGCATCCTTGATGTAGGTCTAAGGTGCATGTGTTTACCTTTCTTTACCGTCGGTAAAATTTGCTGCCAATATAATTGCCTAATTATATTTGTTCACAGTTCAGTGCGTTCGGCATTTCTTCCGCCATTCTTGTTCCTTCTTCGTGCATGGAGGCGTCGGCGGCTAAGATTGGCTGCATGGCGAACGGAAAGCATTGGAAAGACGAGCGCCAAACAGACCTACAGTGTATACTTCTGGACAAATATTGACACTGCAGCGTTTAAACGCGCAGCTTTCGCCGGCGCGGTAACATTCTCGCTCTTTTCCAAACCCATCCACCTACCCACCCACCCACACATCCACACACCCACCCACACACTCACTTCCGCCAGCCTTCCACTCGTCTCTTAAACACCTGGAAAGTCAACTAGAAATTCCATCGCCGTTAACAAAGAGTCGTTTATTTATCTGAAAAGGATTTCAAATTGTAAACGAAAACTCGATGCTTTTAATTAAGCAACGTTCTTGAAAGACTGGACGAATAATAATTAATACACGGTGTCAACGAGCGTATAAATAAACAACTAAACGAATAAGCATGTTCAGCACTGTCGCTGCGAGTATTATAACTAAGGGGGCCTATTCAGTAAGGCGATGGTTCAATCTACTACTGAGCGCTATAGAAGTCCTCTACTGTTATAGTATTACATTTACTGCATGCACTGAGGAGAACTACCCAAAATGTTGAGTTTATGTTCGATTTGCAGCATGCACTATTGACGGCATGAATTGGGTTGACTTCAAGTTCTTTGTAACTTATTGTAAGTTGAGAAGGGTTTCAGTCCAAACTGTTCTCCCATCTCTGAAGTTAGCTTAGGCCTAGCTGAATAAGCTGATAGACCTACTACTGAGAATACTTGTTTTATAAGCAGATGGTAATTTTTTAGAAACTAGTTTTCTTCCTTTTCCGGCCAAATCACAATTTACGAAGCAGCAGCAGCAGCAACAGTGGTAGACTTGCATTTCTTAGGCCTCGACACACTTTCTTCTAAAAAGTTACAGATCAAGTGTGAAAAGGCCATGGCAAGCGGACCTTTTGTGTTTGTCAAGTTTTTTTTTAGATTTTCTCGGGAAACTTTCGGAAGAGCGGAAGAGTTACAGATCAGATAGGCCCTATGAGTAAGAGTGGCGATAACCTTTTCCCTTTTTTCAGCACATGTCAGTTGGGTGACAAATGTTTGCATTTCTGAAGATAAAGTGTTTTTTAAACAAATAAATCATTAAACAATCATTTTAAAATATTGTTAATAGAAAAGGTGGGCCCCGAAATTTTTTTGCCGAT
>CM030853.1:6340574-6388074 GCA_018105865.1 Metaphire vulgaris
CCAAAGGAAATTGCGAAGCAAACTTTGGCTTACACCAATTTCAACTTATCCAAAATGGAATTAATATTACAAAGGAATAAACAAGAACCAACCACCGAGAACAAATGCAAAATTATGCTATCTAAGTGGTTATATCACAAAACTATCCTAACTTAGCTTAAGCTACAGTAACACTTACATTCTATTTTTACTTCCAACACTTACTTACAACGCCTAACTAATTACTTATTCTACCTATTCTGATGGTCAACTTACTCTATAGGACATCCATACATACTTAAGTATCAATAAAGTAAAAGAGTAAATCAGTCTATGAGCAAAACTCATAATCATTAGATGCTGTATTAAGCCTAACCTAAGAAACTCAGCAAAACTACTGCACTGTACTGAAAAATATATAGGCTTCCTATCGGGTCTCAAGGGACTTACATATCTCACACATGAGAATGTCTTTGGCATTTCCCTAATTATGCGCTTCAAAGGGTCTTGACCCAACAATACTGGATCCTTGCGACCATAATCCTCTAAATTATAGACAACTGACTTTCCATCAGCTTCCACTGAGATGCTATGTTTAATCATGCAATCAACTGACAATTGGGTATGTTCCCCATTGACAACCTTTGTGTTGTCAGGACTTAGTCTATGTGATGAAACATATGCGGGTTGAGCATATTGTTTAAGAAAGATCTCATATGCGATAAGATCAGTCTGTCTAGGTTTATTGTTGAACATCTGTTCATGTTGCATAATCAGAGATTTCAATTTCTCTGTTAGACCTGACCCCAAATGTTTTGCTTTGTCCAGTACCAGTTCTTCAAAAGAACACTGGACATTCTCTGTTATTTCTATTGTAGTGGCAGTTTCAAGTTGGTTTCTAACTGTGCATGCAACAGTTTTAACAAATTCTTGTTCACTTTCATTGTGAAACATTTTCTTTCTACCAACATGAAACTTCAAAAGATTTACATGCCACAACAGCATTTGTTTTTTCTTGACTGGGATGAAGTCAACGTAATTCTGCCTGATTTCTGACATGACATCACTACCTGGGACTGTAATGAACTCCTTGGGCAAACAACACCGAACAGAAACATCTGTCAACATCTTACCTACTATCTGTCCTGTATGCGCGGGAATGGGGATTGCATCTGGGTAATGAGCACACAAGTCCATTTTTGTCAACAACCACCTGTTGCTTGACTTGCTGTACTCTGGAACTGATTCTACGACGTCTTCAGCAATACGGTCAAACACATAAGTCATTCTTGGTAAGCTTTGGGATTGTTCAATGCTACCGTATTTACTTGCATTGAGTTTCTGGGATATATCGCATGTGCGTGCATATTCCTTAACATCTTTGTTAATTGATTGCCAATAAAAATGTTTAATGATTCTTTGTTTGATTTTGTGTATTTCTATTTGTTCCGACGCCAGAATGTCATGTGACAATTCTAAAAGACGCCTACAGATTTGCAATGGGGCAACGATCTGCAAAAGACCTACATCCGCCTCCTGTGGACACTCAGATTCCACAAATCTTTGTACCAAAAGACCATCATAAACACCGTATAAGATTTTATGCCCTGGAGTATCAAACAGGACAACTTCCTCAAATAACATCTTCAGACTCTCATCAGTCTGTTGCAACCTAACTAGGTCATCATGGGACAAAGACAACTCTTTCCCAATAAATTCATCACATGACCCACTTGGACGATTCAACATACCACTTGGCCGATTCAATAAACCACTTGGCCGATTCAACATACCACTTGGCCGATTCAATAAACCACTTGGCCGATTCAACATACCACTTGGCCGATTCAATAAACCACTTGGCCGATTCAACATACCACTTGGCCAATTCAACATCCCTGAACCACCAACCACACCATCATCCGAAAAACCAATTGTAACACATAGACGATTCAACCTCCTTGACCCTTCACGAACAACATCATCCGAAAAACTATTTGGATGGTTCGACCTCCTTGAACCACCATCAACAACATCATTATGAAAAACCTGTGGAACTACTGGGCGATTCAGCCTCATGGAACCCCCACCAACAACAACCTCATCAGAAAAACCATGTGGGTCCTGGACACCACTGGAGTCACACGACTCATCAAAAACAACCTCCTCATCAACAGTACTTGGAGCTACATCATCAGCATCAACACACTGTGAATTTACAGTAGACCCCAATAAGTCTTCCTCAAACAGACTCTCTAAATTAAAATCAAAATTATAATAATCATCTGGATTATATGTGACCTCTGCTTTCTTATCTAATGAATCTTTCTCAAGATCAATTAATGATTTGATTTTAGCCCGAGTCACCACACACGAATCCATGAGTTCCTCATCAACTCGACAATCCACATCAGCTCCAATCAAAACATCAATCGAATGGGGCAATTGATCGATGAGACCACACAACACTTCTCCACGATGAAAAACACAATCAAGATTCACCAACACCAAAGGAATTTGGATAACATCCCCAGTTATACCTTTGATCAAACGACATTCGCCTGTATCTTTGTATTCATCAGGATTTATTCGTTTCTTTACTGATTAGAGTCTGCGATGAACCTGTGTCAATAAAGGAAATAATTTGTCTTGTTTGTTTGTCTGCATTTACAATTGTAGCTTGGGAACAATAGGGTCTGAAACTGGTTGGTACTGTGTCCAAACTATGTGTAACTTGTTGCACAAAGTTTACGTTTGGACCAGCAAAATTTGAGCCTGGCTCAAAATTTTCCTTTTCATTTCTCTGTCGTTTTAAAGCAAAACATTGGTCTAGACCATGTCCATTCCTATGGCAGAATGCACATTTCTGGGTTGAGGGCAGCCCATTTTACCACTCCTGAAATTTGAGTTCCTCCCCTGTGTATTGGAATGTGGAAAATTTCTCAAATTGGCATTATTTTCATCTGGCAATGTCTTAGAAGTGACATTTTGATTTAATTGATATCTCCAATTAGTGCAACTGTTGGCATTGTCTCTATCAGTGTTGTATCTATTTGATTGGGTTGCATTGTGCTCATGTCTGTATGCATTTGGAGCAAACTTGTGTCTGTTGTATGTGTCACTGCTATTTGAATAGTTTCTGTGAATAGCAACAAACTGATCAGCAAATCTAGCTAATTCAACAAGTGAATTGGCTTGTTTGTCCATAAGCCAAGTTTTCAGAACATTATCATTTACTTTGTTCAAAAATTGTTCCATTTTAAACAATTCTTTGATTTTTTCTGGGTCATCTTGGGCTTTATGACCAAGCAAAAATCTCTGGAAAGGCCAAGCTAATCTAGTGGCAAAATGCATATAAGTTTCATCTGGATTTTTGCTGAGTTGTCTGAACTTTAATCTGTAAGCCTCGGGAACTAATTGGAACAGATTTAGGATAGCCTCTTTGACAATTTCATAGTCCTTGACTTGTTCATCAGTCAACTCTACAAAGACTTTAATGGCTTTACCATTTATTTGGGATTGCAGCATAGCTGGCCACTTACTTTTCTCAATTTGAAAGGCTGTCATTGTACGTTCAAAAAGAGTCAAGTAGGAGTCAATATCTGTACTCTCATTAAACCTAGGGAGTGCTTTCCTAGCATTTTCACTAGCTTTATCAGAACTACCTGCACTAGTCCTATCACTACTTACTGACTCACTTTGCAAGGTCAACTTATGCAACTCAATCTTCTCATTGGACTGGATTTGAGCTTGTTGAGTTTGAGCTTGTTGAATTTGAATTTGAGTTTGGGTCTGGGCATCAATTTGAGCTTGCTGAATCTGGGCATCAAGTTGAGCTTTTTGGGTCTGAGCATCAAGTTGAGCTTTTTGGGCATCAAGTTCTAACTTACGCATCTCTAACTGTACCTCTAATTTCTTAAGGACAATGGCCTCAGATTCTATTGGATTGTGGTTGGAATTTTGAGAAGTCCTACTGCCAACACTCTCAATATCTGTCTGTCTGTCTTCACCCAATCCTGTCACACATAATTTAATCAGCTTTGCCCTCAATTGGTCCTTGTTACCCCTCATTTCGACCCCTTTTGAAAGCAAATTTTCCCTTAAGTCTTCTACATTCATAGATAAAATGTCTTCAACCGACCATGCATCAGGGAGTGCTGGGTTTTCCATACTTAAAGTTATGCAGAATATACAAATTCAATGCAAAAACAACTAATCAAAACAAACAGCAATATTCAACACAAAAGCAGTAATAATCAATTTAAACTACTGATACTACTTACAATGAACGGGGAGACAAAACTCAAACCCTATTTCACTCTTAAAATTCACTAGGACTCCTCAATTAATTAAATAAAAGAGCCTAAAATTCTGCTTTTCTTACTACACGAGTGGAGCAGCGTCGCCCGCTTACCCTTGTGCGACGACAAGTACAACTAGATTCAACTCTACCGGACCTGAGCCTACCACATGTGACGAGCAGCGACCTAAATAGGACTCGTTTACTTACTTACTTGTCTAGGGAAACTACTTTGGCACTAACTCGCACATTTTAACTGACAAAACTATTCTTCTTATAAAATCTCGCTTTAATCTTAATTAAACATTCAACTCTTCCGCCATAGCGGCTATCAATAGGCAGTGCTATATAACTCTAATCAATGTTTTAAAACGTCCAGCGACAGCAACTATCTTAGCAACTAGTTACTAATATAAATAACAGCTGATAACAGCTTCCACACAAAATCAATGAAAATGAAACAAATGTGCCCTTGCACGAAAACCAATTCGATATACTAATTCACGAATATTAAGCGAACTGAAATCTCGGTTCAGATTTAAATAAAAGCAATTTAAACTAAAACAACGAAGAGCAGAAACGAATCGCTGCAATCGAACGTCCGCCTTCTTCTTCGGCCACCGTCGAACTCTTCTTCTTCGAAAAAGACGCACTTTCAAAACGTAACTGGTTCAGCAACGGCTCTTGCGACCAATCACGCTCGTCGTCTCATCACGCCTTCTATAACGTGAATTCCTATTTGCTCACATAAACATAGAAGCAAACACAGTAAACTTCACGTTCAAACCTACCAATATTCCAATCATTTGCTATCTATGCCTCAATACAGCCCTCTATCACAACATTAAATGAAGAGAGCAAGGATTGGGTCTGGAAATCAACGTAAAAAAGACAAAGGTAATTCATGATGGCAGGTAGAGTGGAGCAGCCGGCGGTAATCACCTTAGACAGCACCCGGCTGGAAACTGTCGTACAGTTTGTATATCTTGGAAGCCTGGTGCGAGCAGGTGGGAATTGTAGCCAGGAGGTAAGGAGGAGGATTGATCTGGCCAGCTCAGCACTGCATGGACCGGCTTGGCAAATTATGGAGCTCTGGAAAGGTCTCCATCAAGACAAAGCTCCAACTTTTACGAGTCTGCGTTTTCTCTGTGCTCCTTTACGGAGGGAGACGTGGACATTGAAAAACGATGACTGCAGGCGACTCCTGGCTTTGGAAATGCGATTCTACAGTCGGCCTCTAAAGATATGGTGGAGAATTATAAGTCACTAATGAAGAAGTAAAGAGCAGAATGAATCGGGATTGACAGCGACGTGATTGCCACGATCAAACAAAGGAAGGTTCAGATGTTTGGTCACATCAGTCGCATGCATGGAAGAGAAGAGAATTCTGAAAGTTGCAATGGAGGGAACAATGGAGGGAACACGCCCCCTCCCCCGGGAAGACCCAGAAGACGATGGTTTGACGACATCAGAGAGTGCATGGACGGGATTAAATCTTGCAATGGGGAGGTGAATCATCCGACACAAGACTGGAAAAATTGGAAAAGGATCGTTCGACAAGCTGCATGCTGGTCTCGACGGTTCCTGGAGGGGACTTTGAGCTGCTGCTGCTGCTGATGATGATGGCTATGTCTTTGAAAAGTGAAAGCGTTGCAATTAGCCGATAAAAAATTATTTCAATTATTTCGCGATAATCGGATTCAGTGCTTAATCTAGACTCCTGGTCTGGACTCCGCTCCTGGACTCCAGGGGAAACTAACAAACCGGGGGAAACAGACAAAGCCGAGGGAATTCTGCTAGGGGGCTGCTGTTAGTTCATGTAGTATGCCCAAATTTCCGGGGCGAATTTGAAATTTCCGGGGGATGGCAATTCCCCCCCCGAAAACGGCCTAGATTAAGCCCTGATCGGAATCTAAGACATTAAAAACGGTTTAAAGTTAAAAAGTTTTAAAGTTTTAGATAATAATTTAGCAGTCGTTAGAAGTGCTAAATTTGTTAATAAGATGCTTTTGGAACAGTCAAAGAACTATAGAAGCTGCCACGGATAAAAACTTGTAGAACTCCGTAGGCCTAGGCCAAAAAGATAAAGAAATCGTTTCCCTAACACGATTTAGAACACTTAGCAATTTTTTTGTAAAAGCTTCAAAAATTCGATTTAAAAGCAAACCAACAGAAGAACTTTCAGTAAGACAGGGTTCCCCAAACGTTTTGGAACTGCGGCCCACTTCAGCGGTTGTGTAACGTGCTGCGACCCTAATCATGGCATGTATGTAATATCCAAAATATCCAAAAAATGCACCAGGCCATCTGGCGAACGTTATTTGAAAATAATCTGAGTTTTGAATAAATGGCAGAACAAAAGCTCTGATTCAATTTTAATGAAAATATGGCAAATAAATTAGACATATTTATTTCAATTTTTGTCAAAATAAGACAAAATGCGAGAAATAGATATTGAAATGTCTTGAAAATTATCTTTTTTAAATGTGCCAGGAACATACCCTTTTACGCGTCTTAAAATTCCTATGAGTACGGCAAAATCGCTTAACCGCCAGGTTTAGATTTCCAATAGAAGGAGATTCCATATTGTTAGTGGAGTTTCACAGCAAAATGGTCGGAATGCGCTATCCTTGCGAAATAAGATTAAATTGAAAAAGTACTATAGGACAGGGCTTCTTAAACGTTTTGGACTATACCACGTCAGAGACTTAGTAGCATGCTGCGATGCTGCAAAGTTATTGTCAACTAAAATTGGATAAAACACTAATCATTTTTAATATAAGCCCGTGTGTGAAGGATTGCATGAATATAAATTTCTTAGAACCTAAGCCTACATGCAACTTTCAAGGCTTGTGACATTGTGGTATTAATTGATGAAAATGACCCAAGGACGAGGATAAGGACAAGGACTGACCCCCAAGGACGAGGATAAGGACAAGGACTGACCAAGGACGAGGATAAGGACAAGGACCGACCCTCCAAGGACGAGGACCCTGAGACCCCCTTTTGCAATGGTCGACGACCCACAAGGACAAGGAAACTGTCAGACAAAAAGTCAGAAAGAAAAAACAAACACAATTTCAATTCGAATCACAAAATTGAAAAAGAATGTGTAAAAATAGTCTAACAACAGGCTGCATTTTAAATGCGCTTTGACTTTAACATAGGGATCCTACGCTTAAGAAATTATCGGTCCATTTCCAGCAGCTGAGTTACAGTTAAAAGCACGGTTAAGGTCTAATTATGAGACCACTTTGCGAAAAGTTGGTTCAACTGGAGCCGATGTCGCAGGGAAACAAAGAATTCTGTTAAAGAATCAACTGGTATTATAAAGGAAACAATGACTAAACATTTAGAGTAACCAAAATAAGTATAGCCAAAATACAAATCCACATAATACTCTTATGGAACATAATTATCACATTCAACAAATTTGGTCCTTATAAGGGCATATAGGACCAGGACAAGGACCGATGCGAGGATAGAGCTGAGACCAAACGCGAGGATAAGAACCTTCAAATTAAGGAGTCCTAAGGGGAAGGACCAGGACAATGATTAACATCACTGGTATTAATTAGAAAATGACGCTTTTTAATCTAATTTCGCGCGACCCCGCGACCCATTGGCTGAGCCCTGAGACCCACTTTTGCAATGGTCGCGACCCACAGTTTGGAAAAACACTCTGTCTCAATAATAAAAATGACCGACGTCTAAACAGTCTAACTGTCTAACTGGGATCCTGTATATATCGGTCCATTTTACATTCTACAGTTAAATACACTGTTAAGGGGTTAAGGTAGTTCTGGCTATCTTCGCGTCTCTGTCAGAATATGTCTCTGCCAATGTCTGTTAATTATCGATCACATATCAACAAACCCTTGGCATATATTCTAAGCATGCTCAGAGCTGAGAACACAATGCCTTATTTCCTTCTGTCTTTCTCCTCTCTCTCTCTCTCTCTCTCTCTCTCTCTCTCTCTCTCTCTCTCTCTCTCTCCTGTATACCTCTCTCTCTCTCCTGTTCTCATCTACTCACCCCCCTCTTCGTGTGTCCCCCTCTACATCTCTTAGATGGCAGGAGGGAGGGAGGGAATGAGGGAGGGAAGGAGGGATGCGATGATATCTGGCGAACGGTTGCGCTTAATTAGCGCAACGGGGTGGAGGGTGGGTGGGTGGAGCGTTTGTTTGAAATGCAGCGCCTGTTGAGTCGACCGTTCGCTGTGGTTTTTATCAGTCGTTCGGCACCTGGGCGATCGAAGGCGGCGATCGCCTGCCGTCGTCGTCGTCGTCGTCGTCGTCGACGCTAATCGCTCCGGATGACAGCGACGGGGACTCGGTCGTCGACGCAGCGGCGGCGGCGGCGGCGGCGGTCGACCGATACGATGGCCATCGCTGCCGCCGACGTCCGGTCTCCGTCGTCGTCGTCGTCGTCGTCGGCGGCGGCGTTGTTTGTCAGGCGCGGGGCGGGGGGCAGAGGCTGTTAAAGGACGATGACGATTTCACGCTAGCGGAGAATTCTTCATCGGCGATTGAATTCGAGATTCGAGTCACGACAGTCGGATTAAGACATCACACTCTAACATCACGCGCTCAATTATGGCGACGACGACGACGATGACGACGACGACGACGATGCTGTTTCAGTTGACGATGATAATTACTATAATTATATAAATACAACAACAACAACAGCTACAACAACAATAACAACAACACTACTACTACTACTACTATTATTATTATTATTATTATTATTATTATTATTATTATTATTATTATTATTATTATTATTATTATTATTATTATTATTATTATTATTATTATTATTATTATTATTATTATTATTATTATTATTATTATTATTATTATTATTATTATTATTATTATTATTATAGTAGTAGTATACTACTGTAGTATAGTAGTAGTAGTATGCCACAGTAGTATACTACTACTACTACTACTACTACTACTACTACTACTACTACTACTACTACTACTATAGATATGCACTCATTGCACTGGTTATATTACGTCCTGCCTGGAAAATATAGTAGCTGTGAAGTTCGAAGAATATTTTTAAGTTCGTAGAAATTCAATAAAGTTCAAGAAAATTTAAAGTTCGGAAAAGTTGATAAAATTTCGAATTTCCAATTTAGTCCTAGTCAGATGACTCAGTCTCAGATGACCAATCGATGTATTATTCATCGGCGTGGCAGATGTTTTCCGTCTTATCCACCAGTTATAAGTTACAATGCACTTTGACAATCTTCTCAACTGTCTTTCAGACTTTCATGCGAGTCTTTTGCGTTTTTCGTATGTCTAAATATTAAAATGCTGACCAATTTCTCTCACACAACCCTGTTACTGTGACCTGCGATATAGCACCTTGACAGCGATAATTCGAATTGAACTTTATGAGCTTTCAAGCCTTTTCAATAAAGTTGACAATGTTGAAACAATAATACAGTTCAAAACGCTCGAACGTCACAACTATGGAAAATATATTACATAGAACAGAACTAAACGTATACATGTGTATATGTTATCCAATATTTTCCTGAAAATACATGAAATATATACGGCAAAATATTTGTTTTGAGGAAGCCGTAGAAATCAGTTTCAGATCATTTGCCGACAACATGTTTCGCACATGCGCCATGCAGGGAACTGCCGGGAAGAGACCGTACAAGTGCCGCCGGATTCCACCCGCCGTTGGCCGGCTTTCAGGCGGCAGACGGCGTTGCAGACGACGGATGCGGAAGTCGTAACGGTGTCGTCTGCTGCTCATGCAGCGGGGTTTTAGAAGACTTAAGAATTCGCGCCAGAAGAGATAACTGATTTGTTTAATTGACTGGCGGCAGACGAAGACGCCAGAAGCGACTTAATTGTGGACGGGGTGAGAAAGAGGAGCAGCCTACTTTCGAGCGTCCCCGAGTCCAAAAGTGAAGACACTGTAAGTCTGGAATGGAAATTTTCGCGTTCAAGGCAGTGGCGGTTCCACACATGGGGGACCCGGGAGACCCTGCCCCCTTTTGAATGCCTGGCCCCCAGTGGTTCCCCTGTTGGGACCCTATACTTACTACTATACATACCTATCATCAAATGGTTGGCCACAATCTAATCTAATCTAATCTTAAACTTCTATAGCGCCACTTTCATAATGCACAGGAGCATCAACCGATGGCACACCAAATCCAAATCACTAAAGATCCAGGTCAAATCCAGGGTATCCGGCCGGACAAACGGGTGACAGTCTATGGTGGATAAGCCCGGTCAAAAAGATGGGTTTTTAATCTTGCTAAAGCTTAGTAGTTGCCACCCCAAGGCCCCCCACTTGTCAAATCCTATAGACCGCCACTGCTTAAAGGTAGCTGAGAGCCGATTAGGAGATGAAGAAATTGGGAGTTCCGCAGAAGACAGAGGATGTTGTTCTTCAATCTGTGGACTTCCCCTCAAGTTTTAAAATTCCCCTCTCCGAAAAATTGTATATGTTGGCTTGGGGGATGGAAATTCCCCCCTCCCAAGCGTGGAGAGACAAATCTTGTCCCCCCCAAACATTTCAAACTCCTCCTCCAATGTCAAGGTGGCTAGAATAAACACTGCTGGAAGGCGACATGTC
Organism: Metaphire vulgaris; assembly: GCA_018105865.1. NCBI lineage: Eukaryota > Metazoa > Annelida > Clitellata > Crassiclitellata > Megascolecidae > Metaphire > Metaphire vulgaris. Next base: position 6,351,472 of record CM030853.1, read on the forward strand.
TAAACCGTTTGATGAGCAAAATGCAATTAGCCTATGAAACAAGGCGAACGTTTTTGTCTAAAGATGACCGTAAGCTCTAATATAGCAAAATGTCCTCAGCTTACTGAGATCAAAACCTCTCCGGTCATTCACTCGTTAAGTATACTAAAGTTCCAAAAGGGCCACGCGGAATTAGTGCAAGTTACTAACGGTCATTGGTCATTACACTAATTACAAATTACAATATTTCCGCTGGGCCCCAAATCGTACGGTGTTTTCGCAAATCAACCTGATTTTCAGATAGTCAGGAACAGGGCCTTCGAAGGGTCATTTGACTCAGGACCCGCTACAGATTCAGAGCCCCGAGATTCAGAGGACCGTAGACATAAGCGAACAAAGAGTCAGTTGGACAATTCTGGAAAAATCTAAATTGCATTTCGAAATGTGTTCCCGATTCAGCTACAGTGCATACTGGTTGCGTGTGGAATAATTTCGGAGAAAGACATCCGTTTGAAACTTACATTTTGACGTCGAATCCGTGTTCATTTCCATGATTTCTTCAAAACAAATTGTTTGGTTGGCCATGTTCTATCTCAGCCAGCTTATTTAATTAATTAAAGTAACTTTGAGACCGGGTATAGCGTATAGGGTGAAGGTTTCTACTCGGACTCTAACCCTGTGAGTATAGGACTGAAGAGCCGGTCTTTTCCTCTTCGCATTTGCTTTCCCTACACCGAGTAAGCACCCGGATCAATTCATCAGTGGCGTCGCGAGGGGAGTGCGGGGGATACGGGCCGCACCGGGTGACACCACCCAGAGGGGTGACACCAAACTGAGAAATTGGAATTTTTTTGCTTGTCACCACATTTCAGAAGTAAGATAACCGTTTGTTGCTTGTCACCACATTCCAGATAACCTGGGTAACACCACGATTTTTTCGCACTGGGTGACACCAACCCCAGCGACGCCACTGCAATTCATTCCCAGCTGAGTTGACAGAGTGGGCGCGCCTGGGGTAGAAGCAATTCAAACGTTTCTGCATCTGTTCAGTCTTCGGTCCCAGGCATCATTAATAGCTGAACAAACAACATCATCATCATCATTCATCATCATCATCATCATCATCATCATCATCATCATCACCACCACCACCATCCACCATCATCATCATCATCATCATCATCATCATCATCATCATCATCATCATCATCATCATCATCTTCATCATCATTTATGCCCTGGCAATGCTTGCGAATGCGCAGGCAGAACATTAACCATGCATAGATCTCCATTTTTCTCTATCTAGAGCAGACTGAGCAGTCCTATGTGCCGCATATAAAGTTAATCCAATTGTTTCACAGTCTTCTTTAACATTGTCGATCCATCTCTTTTTCGGTCTTCCTCTGATTCTTTCTCCGTGAACTTTCCCGTACATTGCTATCTTTGGATATCTATTGCTGCTGAACAACCTGCTCTAGATTAAACGTCTATAGAAGCAACTGGAAACAGACGCGTCATGCAGAATAAAGTATTTTCATGCAGGTTCCATATTGCCGCTCTGTATAGAGGTCCATTTGAAAACTCCGGGCATGACCTGGTCACAGTTCCACCCAAATCCGGTCGAAGAAACTAAGGTCGAATTTCAAAGACAGCAGAACCAGAGTTCAAAAGCTTCACGAGGCGATAACTATGCGATGCTCAGTACTTACTTACTTACTTACTTACCTACTGTATTTAGCGCATTTTGAGGGGCAGTAAATTCAACTGCAAATTTCTGCGCTGTTTCTGCATTCGACTCGTAACCAACTTGATCTTTACTGACCAGTCCTCACCATCGACCTCTCCACTGCCCCTTCTTCCTTCTCTCCTTCCTTCCTTCCTTCCTTCCTTCCTTCCTTCCTTCCTTCCTTCCTTCCTTCCTTCTTTCTTTCTTTCCTTCCTTCCTTCCTTCCTTCCTTCCTTCCTTCCTTCCTTCCTTCCTTCCTTCCTTCCTTCCTTCCTTCCTTCCTTCCTTCCTTCCTTCCTTCCTTCCTTCCTTCCTTCCTTCCTTCCTTCCTTCCTTCCTTCCTTCCTTCCTTCCTTCCTTCCTTCCTTCCTTCCTTCCTTCCTTCCTTCCTCCTTCCTTCCTTCCTTCCTTCCTTCCTTCCTTCCTTCCTTCCTTCCTTCCTTCCTTCCTTCCTTCCTTCCTTCCTTCCTTCCTTCCCTTCCTTCCTTCCCTTCCTTCCTTCCTTCCCTTCCTTCCTTCCTTCCCTTCCTTCCTTCCTTCCTTCCTTCCTTCCTTCCTTCCTTCCTTCCTTCCTTCCTTTCCTTCCTTCCTTTCCTTCCTTCCTTCCTTCCTTCCTTCCTTCCTTCCTTCCTTCCTTCCTTCCTTCCTTCCTTCCTTCCTTCCTTCCTTCCCTTCCTTCCTTCCTTCCTTCCTTCCTTCCTTCCTTCCTTCCTTCCTTCCTTCCTTCCTTCCTTCCTTCCTTCCTTCCTTCCTTCCTTCCTTCCTTCCTTCCTTCCTTCCTTCCTTCCTTCCTTCCCTTCCTTCCTTCCTTCCTTCCTTCCTTCCTTCCTTCCTTCCTTCCTTCCTTCCTTCCTTCCTTCCTTCCTTCCTTCCTTCCTTCCTTCCTTCCTTCCTTCCTTTCTTCCTTCCTTTCTTTCTTCCTTCCTTCCTTCCTTCCTTCCTTCCTACTTTCCTTCCTTCCTACTTTCTTTCCTTCCTTCCTTCCTTAGCACGAGCGCTTCATTATTCATCAAAATAACAGACGCCGTGACGCCGTCATCCTCATCCCTCTCCTCCCTCTCCTCCTCCTCCTCCTCCTCCTCCTCCTTCTCCTCCTGCTCCGTCGGCTGCAACAGTAACGCTGACCGAGGCGAAGGAGGACGAGGAGGAGGAGGAGGAGGAGGGGGAGGCGAGGATAAAGGCGAAGCAGCAGCAGCAGCAGCAGCAGACGACATCATCGGTCGGTCGGTGGGATTAGGAGAGCGGGGCGAGATTTAAAAGCGCAACATTGCGCCGCGGGCGAATAGCACCTTTCGCCGGGGCGGAGATGATGGAGAAACAACGACGCGGCCGCTGCGTGTGTGCATAAGGGACAGGTGTGACCACCGGCCAGACAGACAGACAGACAGACAGACAGACAGACAGGCATCCTAGTCTGTTGTGCAAATACGATCCAACCTGCACCCGCGTACCGCCTCGATGTCCTCATCTGGCGTTTTCTTTCTCTGCCGCTACCGTATCCACTCGTACGGTACTCCTCTCCCCTGCCCGCGGTCGGTGGTACCTCCCCGTGTCTTAAAGGAGGTTCGGAGAGTGGCCCCCGGGGCTGGGGTAAAAACGCCGAAAACGGGTCGTGTGGTCCATGGGAAGGTGACAGAAGGGGCGTGAGTGATATTGTTACGAAATACTGTGCAAACACGGTTCATCTCAACGCTCGGATTTCGCGTGTACGAGATGGACATCAAAGTTTCTGAAGTTGACGGCGAGAAAGAAAAACGAATTATTTAAAACATAACGGTTCCCAAGAAACAAATGACTAATAATTTTTCCAACGGTCTTTCTCGCCGACTTCTAACACTCCGTAGGCCATGCACAGTTTCTGCATAATTATAGTCAGTGGCGTAGCTATCATATATAAATCCTAGCTACGCCACTGCCTACAGTATTCATTCTGAACCTTACAGGTTCGTTGACATACGCGGTGACCTATTTGACATAACAACTGGACAAGCAAATAAGTAAGTAAGTAAGTAATTAAGTGAAATCTCGATTATTTCTATAGCTCTTTTAAGAGCAGCACCGCAGTATCTCTCCTTATTCCCATGCGCTTAATCTTAAGATCGAGTTTGGAGATAAGTTAATGACTTGATTGATTTAAAATGCTATTCATATCACAGACATTTTATTCGATTTTGACATTGCTTCATACCGATGATTTGATGTATGTGGGACTACCTAAGTCATTCGGTCACGCAGACTGCAACAACACAGTGACGGGTTTAAGCGAACCGTGTTGCACGCAACATGCACCACTCCCAGTTGCACTAATGAGGAGAGTTACGAAGACGACGACGAATAGACTGATGATCACATAGGACAGTCCATACGGAACCTCTTTATTCCTTGTTATATTATATATATATATTATTATGACAGTTGTCACTTGTAGTGATAGAAATTACGGTGACAACGACGACGATGATAATGATGATGAAGTTGTTGTTGTTGTCGCTGCTGCTGCTTCTGATGAAGTGATGAAGAAGGTGAAAATGATGATAATAAGGAAGATGATGATGAGGTGATGATGATGATAATGATGTTACAACTGCTGCTTCTGAGAAGGTGGAAATGATGATGACGACGACGACGGTGATGATGATGATGATGTTGCTGCTACTGTTGCTTCTGCTTTTGATGATGATCATGAAAATACAGGCAATGAAGATGATGGTCTTGATGAAGATGATGACAAACATCTATACGATTTGCTGTCACACAAATTATCACTTCAACCTCCAATATTGAGTGTTGACGACAGCTGTGCATTGGGATGGTCTCTCTCCACCGCCCGCCATTTCAGTCAATTAGCGGCCACTCTGCCAGGCACATGTGGCCACGGTCGCTCCTCACGGCCAATCGCCCGGTCAGTCGGCCCCCGCGCGACGGAGACGGGCAGCGTCGCCGCCGCCGCCGCCGTCGCCGGATCGATGCCGGAAAATGGATCCCTAATCCGTCCCCGGATTAACGGAACCCCCAGCAACCGTCGTCCGCGGAATGGCAGCTGGAGTTGAACGACGGAAAGAAGAAGAAACGGCCGCCGCCGTCAGACAGGCGCTATATAAATGCCGCTGGTAACTCGACTCTATCCCACTCCACCCCGGCGGCCCCTCGCCCTCCGCCCTCCGCCCCCGCCGCCCCTAAATTCCCTCCCTTGTCCGTCCACCGCGCGGCCATCAATTCCGTGCATTCGTTTTCATCATCTGTTGTCTTTTCGTCTCTGCTTTCAACTGCATGGCCAGCGTCTGCGGCAGCTGAGTACGCAGGCACAGTGCGAAAACACCGCTCTCTTGTATGTCTTCTGCATCGAGTCATTACGGTGTACAGACAGACAGACAGACAGACAGACAGACAGACAGACAGACAGACAGACAGACAGACAGACAGACAGACAGACAGACAGACAGACAGACAGACAGACAGACAGACAGACAGACAGACAGACAGACAGACAGACAGACAGACAGACAGACAGACAGACAGACGGACGGACAGACAGACAGACAGACAGACAGACAGACAGACAGACGGACGGACGGACGGACGGACAGACACACAGACAGACACAGGCAGGCAGGCAGGCAGGCAGGCAGGCAGGCAGGCAGGCAGGCAGGCAGGCAGGCAGGCAGGCAGGCAGGCAGGCAGGCAGACAGACCCAAAATAATTGAATTTTGAAGATTAGCCTTTGTCATAGTCTTGTGCTAAAAATTTAAGCGAGAGATCCTTACATACGCAACTCCCTTAGGTCACTGAGTATGGTTACAATTTATTTAGAGCAACAATATGCACGTATATATTAAATCTGTGCGTCAAATAAAACAGTCACTTGATCGTTTTGTTGTTTTTGCTCAACCGACACCTGGCGATGATAAGGTTCGCAATCGTCTCTGGTCAGCTGCTGCATTTTGCCTGTATACGCAATTTACAAATTGAACTGATCATATAAAGTCCCCTGCATAATTATAAGCTTGCATCAGAGGAGGAATTCAAGCAATCGATCAAGCGGATCGAATTTCAACAATGCAGAACCCTGTAAACTAATAAAAAATATTAATTTCGACAGTGACATAGCAAGGTTTTCTGGGGGCCCAGTGTTTAATCTAGACTCCTGGACTCCGGGGGGAACTGGAAAAGCCGGGAGGGGGCGGGGGAAAACTGGCAAAGCCGGGAGGAATTCTGCTAGGTGGCTGCTGTTAATCCATGTAGTATGCGAAAATTTCCGGGGAAGAGGGAATTTGAAATTTCCGAGGGGAAAAGGGCAATTTTGCCCCGAAAACAGCCTAGATTAAACCCTGGAAGCCTTCGGTGGTGGCCCTAGATCTCAAACAAAAGACGTTGGGCGCTTTTGCGATATTAACATATTTTGCAGTTTTGCACCCCTAACAACTAACAACTGTTATTAGTAAATGCCAAACCATAGAGTCATTTCGACACTTTTGAATGCGTTCGCCGTTCATGACATGATTACCGGTAGTTCTACTTCTGCTTAGACTCTGTCAATTGTTATATTCGTGGCCGGACAAAAATGTCCGCGGACAAAATGTCACGGACAGAATGTCACGGGGACAAAATGTCACGGGGACACAATGTAACGGACAAATTGTCACGGTTTAGGTTAGGTTAGAGTTATGATTACATTTTGTCCGTGACATTTTGTCCGCGGACATTTTATCCGAGCACCGTTAAACTGACATTCTGAATAGTTTGAAGATGAAAACAATATACTTGCCGACGCCCTGAAGGCCCAAGTGCATTGCAAAACCTGCGCAACGGCCACAACCCATTGCTACGCCGTTTCTAGGTAAAGCCGATCGCAGTTGTTTGATGATAACTTTTTCATTTAATCTTCGTTCAAAATCGATAAATGACTTTCTTCGTTCATCGTCGTAAACTTCTATTAGGGCACTAGGCTCGAGTGCCCCACTTTTTGAGAGGCTAGACTAGGGCAGACATGTTGGATCCACCCATGGGTTGGGTTAGGTTGGTTCAGAAATGTCCATGTTTATGGTGGGTTGGGTAAGAAAATAAAAGCCTTGTTTAATTAAGAAACTGCACTGTATTACAGTGGATCGGGTTGGTTCAAGTCAGTTGAAGTAACCCTATTGCTTTCGTGGTTTGGGTGGGGTCTGAATCATGATGGGTTGGGTTTTTTAAATGTCCATGTCTGGGCTATAGGGAAGGAGAAAGATACAGAGGTCGCAGTGGCGGTTCCTGGATTTCTTGGTGGGGGGGGGATGAAATGAATTCATAGAAAGTTTGCGAGGAGATAAAAATAGAAGAAAACAAATCAATAAACTTTGCTGAAAAAGGCTGACAAAAGGGAATTTTATCCATAATTTTACTACACTTTTACCGCGAAAAATAGGATGACAAGCAACAAAGGTCATCCGCAGGTTTTTTCCCATAGTAAATAGGTTTCACAAGCAAAAAAGCAATTCGGGAAGTCCGGTGGGGGATGCATCCCAACTCATCCCCCACGTGGAACCGCCACTGAGAGGTCGTTGCCCCATATTTTCATCAAAGTTTACGCCTGTGTGTACGCGTACATTTAACTTATTCTGTCTTCTTTCTTTTTAAAGTCGAGACGATGGACGTCATTCGAACACTGCCATCCCCATCCTACGCGGTCGATCTTACTTACTCACCGGATCTCATGATTTCCGATTCCAATCATCTGCGCATTATAATACACACGAGGCGGATATCCATCCGCCGCCCAGTCAGTCAATTAATTAGCACGAGAGAGAGAGACTCATGCATGTGGTCATGACGCAGGAGACTTCGCCGGCCGGCCGGCTCATGTGCAGGGGCAGCTGCGCGTCGTGATCGGGGTATTTCGACGGCTTAGGATCCTCCTCGCCAGGATGACGTCGACCGCAGATTTCAGGTGTGTCGTCCGCCAGTGTTCGTTCCCCCCACTTCGCCGCCGCTCGCCAACCCTCGATCCCAGCCCCTCGAAAGTGCATGTATCGCTTTTTCGTGCAGTGGCGGGTCTAGTCGGCGACGAGGGCGGCTCCGCTGGTCGGTCGGTCGGTTCCCATTAATAATATTGGAGAATTTTCTGCGTCTATAGGCGTAATATGCGATCCGCCGTGGATAAGCCCCTCTGCCGCGAGAAGTTAATCCCGGATTCGGAGATTATTACTTGGACGTCTCGTCGGCCGAGACTCGCGGAGGATTTGACCGGCAATCGACGAATCACGCAAGAAGAAAAATTGCGCACGAGACTTGAACTTTGATGCACGTGATGATGATGATGATAATGATGATGATGATGATGATATATCCCCCTCACAAAATCACGATGATTTGTACATGTATAGAATAGATCTAGAATTATTCTCGACGCGGTCTTCTAGGCCGTCATGCAGCTGCTATAGCTATAGCATTCGTTGCTCCTCGCGGCGTATTGATATATTGAAGACCAGCTGAGTCGTAAGCTGTCGCATGTGGCAATACAGGCTTAGAAAACTTTTGATTAGTCAAAAGGTAAAAGGCAGAGGGAGTCTCGTAATCTAACGCAGCGCATTTTAAAGGAAAATTTATCACTGCACTAAACTCAGAAATTTTGCGGACATCCGCGTAAAAACAAGCAAAAAAGGTAGTCCGGAAAATTTATCACTACTTACACAAAATACAGAAAATGTCATTTTTACACTGCACATTTTCAACTAATAACTGCACATTTGTGTATCACTGCACGTTTAAAAAAGGTCCTGCTCTAACGAGCGTAGGGTCCGGCGCTGATCTCCGGGTACTAGGCAAACAGCAACGCAGGTAGCATACAGCCATTAACCTAGACCCGCGTTTTACCATTTCAGCATAGCGATGCTACCAATTTATCAACGCCCAAGCGACGAACGGTTTGGTTGGCCGCCGGCACCACGACACAATCCGGGAACGGTCATCTAGCCAAGTACTAACCGCACTCGACGTTGCTTAACTTCGGTGTTCTGACGGGAAACGGTCGTACAACGTAAAGTAGGCCGACTACTGAAACGAGTCTTAAATAATTGTGCTGCAAAATAATATCCACAACCTATGGGTAACAGGGGCGTAGCCAGAAATTTGATTTGGGAGGGTACAAATATTTGGGGGAGGGGTATAAACCCCAACTATAAACCATATAAACTACATATAGCCACACATAAATCACATAAGAAACTTTAAGGTAGACTGATTTTTTTTTTTTGGGGGGGGTATATATTATTATATACCGATATAGGCCTACTCCCCGTCACTATAATATACCGATATACTCCCCGTCGCAGCACTACTGATGGATAAGACTAAATCAATCTGCTAAAGTCAATGCTTCAATGACGAGAGAGTTAAAATTGAAGCCCGTTAAGTCAAGACTTTATACTTCTGATTATTATTTACTTCAGTCAATCGTGAAATTGCCAAAGCTTCTGTATTACTCCGTCCAGAAGAGTAATTCAAATCGTCTCTAGCTTAATCCAGCTAAAACTCAACTTATTTGGCTTGGTACTGAGAGCCGATTCTCAGAAATCTACCACCTGTCTTTGCAGTCAGCTGTTCATATTTATAGGTTCTTTTTTCTCTATCGTTCACGATTCTGGCATTAATGATTCTGAGTTAACCTTGAATTCACCTGGTAGCAGTTGTTTCTATCTCTCTCCCTTTCCCTCTGACTGATCTCTGGAATTAACGTTGTCTTTCCCGGTTGGATTTGAAGCACCATCGATTGATACGCTTACGTATTATAACTGGTGCTATAGAAGTGCATAATTATTAAGCTATTATCATTTCCGCCAGTTTGGTCACATCTGTTGATTCATGATTTCATATGCTCCATACTTGACTACTGTGACTCACTTTTGACGATCTTTCATTGGCGCGTCTTGGTAAACTCCAGACTCGTATTGAGCTTCATCCTTATCCCATTAGGTCATTGGTAAGTCGTGGCATTTCCTCGAGCGATAGAATTCGACAGATCTGAGGGTTTCTGCTGCTGCCCTCTGGCGTATATAAGAGATTATATTAATTCGTTTGATCTATTCGCCAGATGGCGACTTCACTAGTTAACAGATGAGGACATCATGAGGTGGTCCGAATGTTGGCCCCATTATTTTTTTATATAGCGACACGACTTTTGTGGCGGCATGCAAACGGGATCTTCGTTTAATAAAGTTGAGAAAACCACAGTGGAGAGGGCAATTTGGTGTTAGCATTCTGAGCCACGTTGAGGTCGAATATTTTGGGGTGGAGCAGTCGACCACTGCTGCTTTTTGAAAACGCTATCAGAGAGATCTTTCGTTTGCTGAATAATTTCTCTCAAAGGAAATACAACAAACAACTTCTGAAAAAGACCAATTTTAACTGATTTCACAAATATTAAACATACCTATTTAAGCATCAAAAATTCAAAATACAGTACTAATGCACTTGATTGAGAACTAATTTAACTAAATACCACACACACACTCAAAATATTCAACCACAAATAAGTCGTAAGTCAGCTGATATAAACTCCAATAGCATCACAATGGAACTTTGTATTCAACGAATGAAATTAATCCAAGATATATACACACACATAGAAGCAATAAATGATTGAAAAAGCAAAAATTAATTGCAAATAAATATTGTCTAAAAATGCTGCTAAATGCTGCTGAATTAATTTTCTATTGTGCAGTGTTTTTATCCAGACTACAGGCCTTTGGAGGGGGAGGGAATTGAGGCTTTCGGGATGGGGATCGACTTGGTTGGAGGAGAAAAGACACAGTTCAATGCAAAATTTGTGTAAGTGCTGGGATTTTTTGGAGGAGGGGGGATTTTCGAGGTGGCGGTGAGGGGATCTCCCCTCCTAACAGGCCTGTATAAAACACTGCTATAGCGGAACAATCTCTTTAGTTAAAACAAGATTACATTGTTTCAAGCACAGAAAGCATAAAAACTCAAATTATACGATGCAAATGCATACAAACTATACAATGAGAAAGAAACCAAAATTTGTTAATAAAACAGTGAAAAAATTTCATATAAATACATAAATAAGCGCACATTTGTATAAATAAATAACCTATTTTGACCCTTGCATGTATATTAATGCAAAATCTATTTACACCGTCCTGTTCTGAACAATGGTCAATAAACAGATGTTTCAGTGCTAAACTATAGGAACATCATGAAAATATGCTCAAAAAATTTGTAGACTACATTGCCTATTTTTTTAATAATCACGAGGCCAACATTACCTGCTATAAGATGCAAATATTACTAATGCCTGAACAAGTTACGATATCTGTGACCACAGCAAACAAGCAAGTAAATATGCATATACTTACATATGAGTTGCATATAAAATAAAATTCAGTGGCTGTAGTAAAAGTTATGCAGGTACAAAAGTAAAGCACAAAGCTGCTAACAACAGAATGAGAAAAATTCTCCACAGATTGCTCGACTCAACTGACCATTCTAAAGCTGCATTTCCCTAAAATAATCCAGAGCTGAAGATGCCAAGAGCAGATGTTGAAAGACCTCTTTTATCATTGCAATAGAGCTGTCTTCGTTGTCATTTCTTCGGATAATAGTCAAAGAGTCGTTATTGTAAAGGATTGCTTCACCTTGAGGTAAGTTCATTAAACTGCAGTCAGATTGATTCGTTGGCACCAGACTCGACGTTTCCAGGTTTTCTCTAATTTTCCGTTCCAGCACGAAAAGGTGCTCATCATTTTCCTCAGGGATGTTCGTGCGAATGAATTCTGCAGTTCGAAAAACATACTCGACGTTTGTGCCACAGTTACCTTTGCAACCGATCACCTGTCGCGCAAGAGAGTCCAAGTCGACTGGTCCAAGGTAGAGTGAATTCGACGGCGTTGCAATGAATGTCAAAACTGGAAATTTTCTGGGAAGATCGTTAGAACACGACAAGGTTCTTTCGGTGAAGGTAAGACTCTGACAAGCGTAACCGCCAAGAAGACATTCCCGGAGGCCCAGGTGCTCAAGAGCCAGCTTGATTTGATTCGACCCACGAAGGCGATATGCTGCTCCCCATACACAACCCTGCAAAACAATTAAGAATATCATATTTTTTGGTAACTCCTCATGAATACTTTATTACAATCGGTTTCAACAACAATATCTGTCCGCTGCATAAACTGGTGCAGTGTGCTCCAGAAGTCTGGTTGCCTTACTTACTTACTGTGACATGCACAAAACCTGGACAGGGCTAGTTCTGAAATAGAGCCAGCTAAATGAAGCCAGAAAATCCATGGCAGGCATCTTAGAGGAGGTGTGCCTTTCATGATAACTAGACCGTAATGAGAGTAAAAATCCTGATATACCAGATGACATGCCATAGTCTTAGTAGACCATCAGTATGCTTGAGTTTCAATTACTCTGAATATTTGTTCTTTATGGGAAGAATAAAATAAGTAAGTGAATTATTACACTATGTATTCAGAAAAGGTGATTGCGTGTGAAAGACAAAAAAGTTTCAGCTGCAAAATCTCAAGACGATTCAAGTGCTGTTTTCATCAATTGTCCTCATTGATCAGAAGTAAAAAAAATCTGAGGAACTAAGCAGGTCCATAATAAGATATAGATTTCAAGATTAACAATAACTCGTCGTAATAGGATCAGGCTCAGGAAGACAGGTGTATGTGAATGGGACAAAAGCAGGTCTCAAAACAATTGCACCTGTCTACAAGAGGTCCAGAAGCATTCAAGGTCACTGGTCCTGATTAATCGAACTCCTTCAAAGCTTCAAATAAAGAGATCCAACACATGCCTCAATCTGCAGGCATCTATTAGTTACATCTAACGGCTAATTAGAAACAGGATCCTACAATCTAAGATATATAGAATACCAAGCCACTCAAGGAACCTATTGAACACCTGAATCTGTTTTTTTAAAGTCAATTAATTGAAGCTGCTGTAGCTTACTTACATCCGGATGTTCAATCAGTGTTGCCACTCTTCCAGGCTACAGCAATGAAACACATTCACATAAATATTTTTTTGCATTTTAGCTATTTTTAATATATATATATATATATATATATATATATATATATATATATATATATAAAATAGACCCCTTAAGCGAAGGACTAGCTAATTAAGTAACTAATTAACGTGTACCACTGTACGGTACCCATTGAGTTGCTAATGCAATAGCATCTGTTACATGTTAGAACTGAAGTTTGCAGCTAGTAAACTTGGTAGTCACACTCAGAAATGAATTCTCTGAATTCTCTGCCCATCCAAGGTAACCGGATGTTGATGACTTCATGACTTATTTCATCAACAAATTAACTAATTAACGTGTACCCATTGAGTTGCTAATGCAATAGCATCTACTATATGATGCAAATGGAGTTTCCACAATGATACAACTAATAATAGGTGCTATGGTGTTAACAACTCAATGGATACACGTTAATTAGTTAATTTGAAAATTAAATAAGTCATGATGTCATCAACTTCCTGTTACGTGAAATGCCTAGAGAGTTCATTTCTGAGTGTGACTACCAGGTTTCATGGCTGTCATAGCTGTACCATTGTGCAAACTCCAGTTGCAGCATGTACCTGGTAATAAATGCTATTGTATTAGCAACACAATTGACACACATTAATTTGTTTAATTTGAAAATTAAATAAGTAATGATGTCATCAACTTCCGGCTACTTGATGTTAGTAAGAAATTCAATTCTGAGTTAGACTGCCAAAGTTTAAAGCTGTATCTGTACCCGAACTTAAGTTGTGGCATGTAATAGATGCTGTGGTGTCAAAAATTCAATGAACCCAAGTTCGCAGACCCGAGGACGCACGCCACTAGTCCTTTGTTTAAGGGGTCTATGATATATATATATATATATATATATATATATATATATATATATATATATATATATATATATACATAAATACATAAATACATATATATGGCACTCTAAAGTGATTAGCAACAGAAGATTTCCATTCATCAGCTTTAACTGTTCAGAAGTGTCAATGTCCAAATGAAAAGAATGAAAAATGACAAAACAAAATTCCAGATCTCTTCAGAAATTCCCAAGTGGAACATTAATAATAATAACTAGTACAAACTTCAATAATTAAAGACAGACTGAAATAGAATTATGCCAAAATTGCATTACAAGTAATAAAATTCCAGTTTCAGGGCTCATTTTATGCCATATCATAGCATGGTTTATTACCAAATTATTATCAAAAGTTAATAGGATCATTTAATATTTAGATCTATAATTATTGACAAGAGTAATGTAATGTAAGGCAAAGCTTTACTTTCAAAAGCACTATATAAATTCACAAGATTTTACTAACCAACTTAATGATGGAACCTAACTAGTAAGAATAGCACCTGAATTACGGTAGTTACAAAAATCAGCATAACTGCATTTTATAATTCAGCAAATAAAGCAACACCAGTTACACCAAACACCAAACTAACGACATGACAATTGGGCCAGAACAGTTGCAGAACTTAAACCGAACAGAACTATAACCTCAAAAGTACCCAACCAAGATAAAGGCAAAATAAAGTTAAAGTACTAATTACAGCCCTAAAGGCAGGAAGTAAAGACTTCCTCGCGGGACTTACGTTAAGAGGCGTGCCTCTGTGCATTGTATTTCCCTGCCAGAAACGTCGCACGTAACCGCCTACGTAGCCAAACAGCTGATCGTCGAACTCGAATCCCTGCTTCCACAGGATCGATCCGTACCCGAACACCCAAAGATCCGTCAGCTGGTCGATCATCTTCTCCAAATCCGGATCCATTTTTTCGGATCGCTTCTCCGACTCCGAGATCTATGTGTCCGAGCCGTTCGTCGTCGGTCGCTTTTTGTCTTTTAACGTCGGCGTGAGAGCGTGAGCGCGGTGACCTACGGCACGACCTATTTGTGACCAATAGAATTCGACGACACAAAGCTGCCGAGCTGCGATTGGCCGGCGCGTGCGGCTGATGCAAGAGGGAAGTAAAATTGAAGGCATGATGGGCATCGATCGTCTTGCGGCTATCACTCTATAATAACAGGTGGTTGTCACCCTAAGCAACGGTTTTATCGGCTACATCCGGCTACAACACCTCCTCGATTCGGTTGGACGGTCACATTGCAACGGAGGCAACAATGGAAGTAACACGCCCACGGACAGTAGCGTAGCCACGGGGTTGTTTGCTGAGAGCCTTACAATTCTTCCAATTGTTTTAATACCGCATTTCAAAAAATATGACCAACACAATTCATTAGCACAATTCACAAATCATTTTAATAATAATAATAATAAAATAATAATAATTATAATTTTAATAATAATAATAAAATAATAATACCAAAGTCCATCAGTTATAATAACATACTATAATAATAACAACAAAAATTCATGTAAATCCGTTGACTTTTGGTTGAAGGAGGGGTGGTGGTGGTGGTGGTGGTGGTGGGGGGTCCACTGCGGCTTCAGTGTTCAGCTGCATAGTGCCTCCAGTTAACAACCCCACTTTGCATAAGCTGGCTACGCCAATAACGCCACTGACCACAGGCCCAGGGAAGACCCAGAAGACAATGAATCGATAACATTAGGTACATGGACATCTCGAGAGGTGGACTGGACTGAGAGCCTTACAATTCTTCCAATTGTTTTATTACCGCATGAGGCCAGCTGCCTCAAACCCATTTTACCTGCTCTGCTATATGTAGGCCTACAGGTATATGTTACAGTCAACACGTGTAGGCCTTATTAGTCATTACACGAAATGACTAAAAGTTTGTCATTGTCAGTAATGACCAATAGGGTCTTCATTTCATGCATTAGCACAGCCTGATACGAAGAAATCGCAGTCTTATAGGACTATATTAGCGAATATAGCAGTCAGTCGAGGGTGTGAAAAATATAATTGGTAAAGTTAGTCATTGCATGAAATGACTGGTTATTTTAGTCATTCCATGAAATAACTGGTTATTTTAGTCATTCCATGAAATGATTGACCCTATTGAGCATTACACACAATGACTGAAACTTTTAGTCATTTCGTGTAGACTAGTGACTAATTACACGTTTTGACTGTAACACAAGGCAATTAAATGCCAAACAGTATTGACTGTAACATATACACCGCTCTTACACAAGTTACAGCCAGGTGCTATGCCTCAGCTATGCCTGGGCTTGGCCCAACTGTCAGCCACACAGCCGTGACTAGATGAGCAATTAGGGTTACCAGATCAGTTGTAAAGAATTTAAGGACACACAAAACACATTGGCTTGTCAGACTTTTCAGGACGTTAAAGGAGCACAAAACTAGCGATGACTAGATTTTTTGCTTGTCGGACATTTTTAGGACGTAAAGGGCGCAAAAAAGGCATAAAGAACTAATGTGACCAGTTTTAGCAATCAATATCAACCAAAAAAAATCATTTTAATCTAGAGTAATGTCCGAAATCGGTAGTCACTATTTTTAATGAAATTTAAGGACATTTTGTGTCTTATTAATGACAAACGCATGAAATTTATGGACATCTTGTGTTCTTATTAAGGACAAACGCCCTTAAGAACGGGGCAACGGAATTTAAGGACTGTCCTTATCATTTTACGGACGTCTGGTAACCTATATATGAGCAAGTTGTCTGTATTCTGTGGTCTGACATATATGTGCTAATCATAAGTTCACGACGGATTTATCCTAATTTCGCGTTAAAAGTTTATTTGTTAGTGTCTAGTGCAGAATATGGACTTGTGCAGACTGCAAATGCAGTGGTGTGTCCAGCTTATGCAAAGCGGGGTTGTTAACTGGAGGCACTATAAGCAACTGAACACCAGCGGAGACCGCGGCCGACCCCCACTACAGCCCTCCTTCAACAAAAATCAACTGATTTACATAAATTGTGTTGGTCATATTTTTGACATGGGGTTGTTTGAACAACCCCAAACAACCCCGTGGCTACGCCACTGTGCAAATGGATATAGTCTACATTCGTATATTTCTCGAATTCTAGTCGCACACATTGGATATTAATTTACCCGTATTCGTTCCGTCATGGTGGTGGTGGTGATGATGATGATGATGACAACGACGATGATTAGCCACTCAATCCCATGAAAATCAAACACTGATCTTTCTTAAAACACAGTTCCCTAAGTAATTATAATTTTTGGTTACAACAGCTTGTCTAACTAAATTCCAAACGAAAAAGAATGCCACTAATGAAATCTCCATCAAGACAAGGTTGCAATTAAAATATAATAATAATAATAATAATAATAATAATAATAATAATAATAATAATAATAATAATAATAATGTGATTTTAAGTGGTTTAGTAAATAAGTAGCCTGTGTGAAAACCACTGTTGGTTTTGAAAACTTAGCTGATTCTTTGATTTTATTCCTAACAAGCAAATTTTTAATGCATGCTTTGACTTAGGAATATTGAATTACTCGGTCATGTCATACAGAAAAATAAAAGAATTTAATCGTCCACCTAAACGACCAACTCGTGGTAGGCTACTTGAATGAATGCCGCATATGACTGGGTGAATTTTAGGAAGTCTACTTGAATATACGGGTAGGTGAATTGACTGAATTCATCCATAAGTCTAAAATTTTGTGCAGTCAGTATTCAGAGTTTATGAATTCACCTATATTCATATAGTACCCATTGAAAACGGTTACAAAGTACATAATAAAGAAAGCAACTGGAATATATTACAGTAAAAAAATTATGAATTTAATTATACAAAACAATATGTCACAATCGACAGTCATTGACAAATTGAAATTAATTATATTTCGTAGAACTCACACAATTTGCAATGCCTGGAAAATTTTTATGAAATGAAATTATGCTTACTGCGGTGTCTCCTGGAATGCAAGTTCTTAATTCGCCATCAACTTTTGCTTGAATGACCAACCCGAATTGCCTAGTTTATCATGTTTTGATTCACAACTATACTGTAATTCCATCTATTCGTTAAAATGTGCAAACGCATTTAAAAATAAAGCGGTTAAAGTATTTGATTAAAACGTACCCTAAAATACCCAAATTGTAATTTTCGATGTTCTAAATAAATTCAGACATTCAAATTGAACTATTAAAATACGGGAATGAAACAGACAATGCGTTCAAAATGACTATATATAATCATATTATTCAACTTCGAAATGCGGTTGTCGTTAAGTTAACATAACCAAGCGGGCGACGATCATAATTTTAAGCAATACGTTTTAAAAATACACTGCAAAAGATTTGCAGCCGTTCCATAACGGAGAAATTAAGTCACAGTGTGCCTCTGGTTAGAAAGGCATTCGAGCCCTTCAACAGCTGCTCCATAAGACAATCTTCTCACTGAATGTAAGTAGCAATCATCTGGCGCAAAACTGATGTCATGTTAATCTGAAAAGTAATCAATCAATCAATCAATCAATCAATCAATCAATCAACCAGTCAGTCATTCAACCAGTCAGTCAATCAGTCAATCAGTAAGCCAATCAGTCAGTCAATCCAATCAACTTCTATGGCGCCGCTATCATAATGCCAGGCTATCAGCCAATGGAGCACAAAGAATTCAGATGAAAGTACCGTTGTACAGTAAATAGAGAATCATACGACACAGAAATATTTAAAATAGTTTCTACTGTATAATAGTCATATAGCAGACATCTGACACACTACACGTGAACTTTATTGTAAAGCACTGTGCGGGATTTTAAACAACATTGGCTTTATATTCAAAATAACCTGAACTGGAGTAAAATATAATATTGCACAAATGGTGTACGTATCCTAAAAGTTAGCACATATATGGTGAAACCAAATAAAAAAGTCCTTCCCCGAGCCTCACGGGCTCATAAGGCGCGCTGATCTTCGTTTCTATAGCCCTCAGCCAGACGTGAAATGCCACGGATACGGGGCTAGTGTATCACATAGCGTACCTGTTTGACTTATCGCAGAGATTTTTACCACTGCTCCTCATTTTACCACCGCGAAAAGGGCTGAGTCGACCTTTAGGGCTCCTGCGGGACTCGAACCATCGACCTCCTTCCTGCCCCATCGTCCAACGTTGTTACCACTCTGCTAACTTCCCGCCCCTCTGCTAACTTCCGGCCCCTCTGCTAACTTCCCGCCCGAAAACCAAATTTGGTGAAACCAAATAAATTACTAAATTTCAGTTACATACTGTAGACCAGCGGTTCTCAACCTGTGGGTCGCAACCCCCACGGGGGTAGAATGACGATTTGCCAGGGGTCGCTATGAGACCATCAGGAAATATGGGGTTGTCTCTTTTCTTATAATACTTTTTGATTTCCGAGAGGGGGCAGGGGGCACTGAGGGCCCGGCGGTCTGGAGGGGCCCGGGCCGATGATGAATATGTATAATTAACAATAAAATGAATAATAGTACTAAAGAACGGTTAAAAATTAGTTCAGTAGAGGGGCCGGCGAGCACAATGGGACACTGTGTGGTAAATAAACGGCAGACGACGAGCAAAAAAAGGTCGTCAACATAAAAAGGTTAAACATTTATAATAAACGGCTGACGAGCAAAAAAAGGTCGTCAACATAAAGGAGTAAACATTTATAATAAACGGCTGACGAATAAAAAAGGTCGTCAAGAAAAATTATGACTTGAAGGGAAGTCGGCCATTCTGAAACAGGGGCCCGGAATTTCTCTCTATGCACTAGCTGTTTTACTATAATTGTCATTGAAGATAGACATGGAACAATTAAATAATATTGTTTTAGAACATTTCGATTGCCGTAGCATTATTTTTTTAGCAGTTTACATTGTGAACGAAAATAATTTTACCGTTGGGGGGTTGCCACATTATGGGGAATTGAATTAAAAGGGTCGCGGCACTATAAAGGTTGAGAACCGCTGCTGTAGACCAAAGTAAATCAATGTTTTGCTTTTTGCAAATCAGGCATATTTTAGTAATCTGTTTGATTTCAAGCGATTCATTGAAATAGAAATAGTAATAGTAATAGTAAATAGAAATTATTTTAGCAATACCAACAACAATGCAAAATGCATTAAACGTTTACATTGCAAATGCCTATATATACAAGGAGAATAGTTATCAACTGAAATAATATATGGAAGAGATAAGAAGAAGTACTATTTGAAATATACCGGTATATTATTCTATGAATAAAATACGCTTCTGTGAGTATAATAACTTAATAAGATTGTTCTTATTAATTTCAATTTTGGTACCATTGAAGAACCATGACCTGACCTGACCTGACCTGACCTGACTGACAAATATAAAGGAATGTTTTAGTTTCTAGCATGAATTTACAGCAGTGACTAAATCAATTTAAACCTTCAATGTTAAGACGCACGTGATGTTTAGAAATAGCAAGCATATATGCTGGAGGACTTACACGGACGAGGTGGTGGATACTGTCCAGGTGGATATTGTCCAGGTGGATGATGATGAGCACCTGGATGAAGATGCATGATGACCCGTCATGTTAACAATGCTATCAACTCTAATGACAGTGGAATTGGAATTTTTAAAAGAATACAAATTGTGAACATTGCTACAGTTTCGGTACTGACAAATATCCAAAAGGATAGTAATAAAAGCATTTATAATAAAAATGATAATGATAATGATAATGATAATAATAATAATAATAATAATGAATAATAATAATAATAATAATAATAATAATAATAATAATAATAATAATAATAATAATAATAATAATAATAATAATAATAGGCTAATAGTAAATAGTAATAATATTACTGCAACAAAAATCAAACGATCGATCAATCAACTTTAAAACCATCACTATGAATCTAGCGACTAACAACAGCAACATAATAATAATAATAATGATGATGATGATGATGATGATGATGATGATGATGATGACGATGACGATGATGATGATGATGATGATGATGACGATGATAATAATAATAATAATAATAATAATAATAATAATATAATAATAATAATAATAGCGCGATTTGAAGTGGTTTAAGAGGCTAAGTCTGTGTGTAAACCACTGTAATTGGGGCCTAGTGGCTCATCTCTTTGCTATTTTAACCATTCATAATTTCCTTTTGACCTTCAGCGTGGATTCGGAACCTATAGACCTTCATAAAGGTTTCACAATGATCGTCAATAAATATAATCAAAAGACTAAGAAAGGCAAAGTCATTTATTGAAATCACCGTTCACCTTAAACCCATTTTAGACTTAACGAAGCTAGGACAGGGTTTTCCAAACATTTTGGAACTGCGCCCACTTCAGCGGTTTTGTAACCTGCCTCGACCCTTATCATAGCATGTAATATAAAATAATGCATTGCGCCATCTGGCGAACGTTAGTTGAAAATCTTCGGAGTTTTGAATAAATGACAAAACAAAAGCTCTGATTCAATTTGAATGAAAATATGGCAAATATATTAGGTAGAATTATTCATATTTTTGTCAAATAATAAAAAATGAGAGAAATAAATATTGAAATTTCTTGAAAATTATATTCTTTAAATTTTGCCTGGAACATACCTTTATTACGCGTCCTAAAATTCCTATGAGTATGGCAAAATCACTTAACCGCTAGGTTCCATTAAAGAGATTCACTATTGTTATTGGAGTTTCAGAGCAAAATGGTCGGAATACGCTTTCCTGTGTTATTGCGAAATAAGATTAATTTTTAAAAGCATTATAGGTCAGGGTTTCCCAAACTTTTTGGAACCGTGCGACTCACTTTAGTGGCTATGCAACATGCCGCGACCCTGCAAACATATTGTCAACTAAATTAGATAAAACACTAATCACTTTAATATAAGTCGTATTTGGAATATTGCAGGCACATAAATTTCTTTAAACCTTAGCCAACTGGCAACTTTCAAGGCTTGTGATATTGTGGTATTGGTTAGAAACTGACACTTTTGAATCTAATTGCTCGCTTCCCCGCGACCCACTAGACTGCTCCCTGCGACCCATTTTAGGGTCGCGACCCACAGAGGTTGGGAAACACTGAACTAGGAGATCGTGATCTGATCGAAGACCACAATCATCGATTATCAGAAAAATATAGTAAGATGCAACAACTGGTGCTTAAATAGGCCTATCGTTGTTTCGTTAAATGCAATTTTATTTTTATTATCCAATATTAATTACTTGTAGGCATAATGTGATCTGCTCTCAATTAACTACTGGTAAATAACATTTTAAGTGGCTAATCTCCAAATGCGTATTATATATGCCAGACATCGGCATGTCATTACCTGGCTGAGGATATCCCGGATTTGGTGGCGGATAGGCCCCGTGTGGAGCAGCTGGATAGTGACCTCCTGGCGGAGGAGCATAGCCTGGTTGACCATGAGGTGCTCCTGGGTAGGCCCCTGGCACTGTTCCTGGAGGATATTGACCTGGAGGATAATGTCCAGGAGCAGCATGTCCAGGGGGATATTGGCCATGATGTCCACCCTACAATTGAACAGAACAATTAAACTATGCACTGTGTCCGGATAAAAAGTATCTGGTGGTAGCAGAATATCCTGTTAACCCCTTAACCGGCCGTGACGAGTATAGTCGTCCAGTTTACATTGAGTTACAAATAAATGGCCGGTTAATGGGTTAATACTGTTTCACGGTACTTACCAGTGGCGGTTCCACGTGGGGATGAGTGGGGATGCATCCCCCACGGACTTACTTTATTTTTTGCTTGTGAAACCTATTTTGGGTAAAAGTCTAGTTGAACTAGTAAAACTACGGGGAAAATACTACTGCGGATGACCTGTTTTGCTTGTCAGCCTATTTTTCGGTAAAAGCGTAGTAAAATTAAGATTAACATTCCTTTTTGTCAGCCATTTCGGCAAAGTTTATTGATTTTTTCCTCTATTTTCATCTCCCCCACCAACTTCCTATGATTTCATTTCACCCCCCCCCCACCAAGAAATCCAGGAACCGCCACTGGTAATTACTGCCGTTGATGTTCACACCACGATCCCATAAATGCAATGCAAATCATGAGTGACGACGACGTCTTAAATCATGCGTCAATTCTGGGGAATTTCTGGCGGTGGACATTTTTAATGTTCACTGTAATCTTTTTCAGGCAATGTTTGCGTCTATCTGAAGCAGCCGATTAATTCCTGTTTCGAACTGCAAAGTTTTTTTTGGAAATCGGCCCAAGTTTTCTTAAAGTTATTGTGAAAATAGAATCGACATAGGCCTGCTTTTTAAAAATACTGACACACTGTACATTGCAATACATTGCAGTCGTAGGTTTATTTGAGAGAGAGAGAGAGAGAGAGAGAGAGAGAGAGAGAGAGAGAGAGAGAGAGAGAGAGAAAGAGAGCTTCATAGTTATGAATAACACCAAGAACGACGTTAAATTCTACGTTAAAATGAAATAAAACAGAGTTAGCTCAGTGCTTCAGAACTTAGCCCGAAATAGTGCATAGAGCAGTGCAAGAGAAGCAGCTTCTATTTTAGATTAAGATTATGGTTTTCAATGAACTAAAAGTACGTTGCCGAAACTTATACAATTAGCATCAGATTAAAAGTGAAATAGTAGAATATAAATATATAGAATATATAGCGTACAGTAGAATATAAATATATAGAATATATAGCGTACAGCGCTATATAAATTGTCCTGATAATAATAATAATAATAATAATAATAATAATAATAATAATAATAATAATAATAATAATAATAATAATAATAAAGTTCTGGAGCATATACTGTATATAGAGGCAAGGTACTCGAGTCCGAGCGTTGAGTTCCGGCTCTTGTCTCCGGTCTTAGACAATCAGTGACGTAGGTGGTATACTATGCCATTAATCTGTAGTAGGTTGCCATTACTTTCCCCAGATCCACCTTTTACCTCGCAGCTTAACGCTGCTCCTCATTTTACCATCGCCCTCTAGCGAGTAAGGCTGAGTCGACCTTAGATCTCCTGCGAGAATCGAACCCGCGACCTTCTGCTCCATCGTCCAGCGTTGTTACCACTCTTCTAACTTCTCGCCCACATATACTAGAACACTGTCTTAGGGCCCTAGATGAATGGCATAGTGGTAAATTTAATTGATATCTTTGATTTTACCTGGATCTTGTGTGTGATTTTTATTTGACGTGCCATCGGCTGATGCTTCTATGCCTTATGAAGTGGCGCTATAGAAGCTACAAACAGTGGCCTAAACCTGGCGTCAACATTGGGGGGGATAAAATCGTTCATAAAGTCAGGTCAGACCTCCTTTTCATCCCCAAAAGTCTTGTCGATTTTATCATAAGGCACAAAACATTGGGGGGGATAATTGATATATAATCTGTCCCCCTCTTACTAATTATTGGGGAGGGACCGTCCTCCGCCGTCGTCCCCCCGTGTTTTACGCCCATGGCTACGAATACGATTGGATTAATCAAGCAACACTCTTCAGCCCGGTTGACAGCAAACAGTTGCATGCATGATGGAAAGAACAGTCTTTATTTATATTTACGTGTTTCATCATCTTCTTTTGCTTCTTCTGCTGCTTCTTCCAGGCCTTCGTCGCCTCATCGCCAGACCCCGATGAGCTGCTGCTGCTCGACGATCCCTTCTTGTGATGCCCGTGATGCCCGTGATGTCCGTACATTGCGGCGGCTTTTCTGTGTTATTTTCCTGCGTCAAACAAAATTCACAGACAATTTTTAACCCCCCGTAAAGCAAGTACTTTTAAGTTTTAATCAAACCTATCGACAGAGATGTAGCAGGTATAGGCCTACACGATACTTCATGTACAAGTACAAGTACCTGGCCTCCAAGTACAAGTACAAATACAAGTACGTGCATTCCAAAAAAACTTCGAGTACAAGTACAAGTACCTAGCCTCCAAGTACAAGCACAAGTACTGAAAAAGTGTTCTCCAGTACAACTCGAGTACAAGCACCAAGTACTACATCTCTGTCTATCGATACTGTTATAAGAGTAATTGAATCCATGAGTTTTCAACATTGTGTTATTAGAAACCACGTCTTAATACTTCATCAATGTTTTATTTGCAGTCATGTAGGTCTAAAGAGTTTTGGTGGAATTTTAAAATCGGGGCTAAGCACGGCGCTGGTACTTCCTTTTTTCAGTGTTAACCCCTTAACAGTCGAGACGTCAGACTGGTCGTTCCTCCTCCGTCTCGAACGGCAAAATTCGGCGAGAGGTCGTTCAAATGCGGAAACCCTATTCTTTGGAATGCATTACCCGGCCATGTGACTAGAGAGTCCAATCTTGAATCGTTCGCAAGGAAACTTAAAACTCATTTCTTCGAGACATCGTATTAGTGTAAAGCGCTCTAGCCTTTGACTTTTCGTTCATGTTTTTGCGCTATATAAATTGACTTTTTAACCTAACCTAACCTAACCTAACTGAGTGCTCCGAGTAACGCTCATCCATTTTACATTGAGTTACAAATAGTTGCCCAGTTGTGGGGTTAATAAGCAAAATGCTGAAATCTAAATTGAATAGAGTGGCTGGACGGTGCATGGTGGTGGCTTGCGCGTGTGTGTGTGGGGGTGGGGGTGGGGCGGACTTTGGCCCATCAAGACGCCAGCATTGAAAATGAAATATTCGTTGGCTCAAAGTCTGTTCTTAACTTCTTAATATAACAGTAAAACACTTCACTAATCTTAACGATCTGGTAATCTGGTTGCCAATGAATAACCAGCAATTTTCTTGCAAGGTTTAGCGATGAAGAAAACCAACGTCGAACACAGGCACGTCGGAACGAATTTTCGGCAGAGGGGGGGGTGCAGATTTCCTCAAGATAAAAAGTTGTGACAAGGGAAAAAAGTTCGCCTCTTAAAAACCCTGACGAGCAAAAAAGGAGTTAACTAACCCTTTACTTTATTCTCATAAAAACTTTGACAAGCAAAAAGGTCGTCATATCTATTTCTTCTATTTTAAAATCCTCGCAAGGAAAACAAAATTAAAGAATAGTCTTATCTTCCAGGGGGAGCGGCTGCACCCCATGATTTTTTCCATGGGGTGCAGCTGCACCCCTGCAGCCCCACTTCCTACGGGTCTGACGTCGAATCGATAACATTATTGATTTTACTTAACTAGAACCTTGAAAAATGAATACTAGTATTAATTGGGTTTTAAGAGGTACGGTAGCCTATTATGCCATGCATTGGCTTAGCCAGTGACAGCCACGGAAGGGGCTGGGGTGGCCCCTATTCGAATCGGTACCGGTTATGAGATTCGTCCAAAATAGAGTTTGAGACGACGACTTTGTTTGGTTCGGCAAGACTTTTGGGCCGAAAAATGCAGGAAGCGCCTCCCTTATTCTGGAATCTTGGTTACGCCATTGAAGCCCTGTGTTATAAACTCGTAGTTTCAACCTATCTATCACCAGGATCGCCATTTCATTGTTTTCCAGGTGGGGGCAAGACTTTTGACTGCAAGACAAGCAGTATTTTTTAAAATACCTATGCAGTAGGCCTATGCAAATTGTTTTTGTCCATAGTACATGCTTCATACGGTACTACATAGTACATACCAGTGATTGTAATAAAATTCTAATAATTACAATTGAGAACACAAATGAATTTATGTCATGGTCTAACATGAAAGGAGCTCCGCTAATGGAAACAGCTAAAAGGTGGGGGGTGGAGAATTATTGTTCAACGTTGCGGCCAACCTTCTAATAGCGACAACGGCTTCACGACATGACATGACATGAATTAAAAACACAAAAATTCGCGAAATTTTCCCCCTAAACATCAGCGGGCAACGGCCACCTGCATCCTCCAAATGACGTCTCTGTCTATCACCGGTTCGCTAGACGGCAGCAAACCCAGGTGCATACGATCTACCTATATCTGCGGTCGAATTTTTGGCTAGCTATAGGCTCTTGCAGTCCACACAGAGACCCACAGGTGAGAAGATAAGACAGAAGGAGTATCGAAGTCCATAGGTTAGATCAGTCTACGCAGTTCTAGTCTAGTAGAAGGCGTCGATTGTTGCACAAGGCAAACAGACGGAACTGTAATTATATCAGCTGCAGAATAACATTCTAAACGCGCAGATCTTGAGGACTGATTCGTTTAGAATTTGATTGCCGTATCTACGTCAATGGATCTGCATCAGTTGACGTCTCTTATCAACAGCCCAAAGGCGCAGCTTTTAGGCATGCATGGACCTACTTTGAATACGTACCTCTCGATTAATTATAGGTTCATAAGGCAGAGTATCGGCTGACGATATCGCAAGACCAGTTGATTTAGATATCAGAGTTGATGAAATGAATTATTCATAGCGTAGACTAACACACTGCAGCGTCGTGTCGCGACTGTCGCCTGTGTCTTCGAATCGAATTAATTTCGACCACCACGGCCCTCCATAAAGTACGTCACGCCATTTTAAAGACAGTTTTTGACCTCCTCTCCCAAGGGGCGTAGCAACGGGGAGGTTTATATTGGTATATATATATACCCAAAAAATAAGTATATATATAATACAGTATATATAACATATATACAGTAGATATATAATAATATATATATATATATAATATATATGATATATATATAATATATGTTATTTATATAATAGGCCCTATGTATAACAATATATACCACCCCAAATGTATACCCCAAGTCAAATTCCTGGCTACGTCCCTGCCTCTCCCCTTTGCTACAACTTGCCACAAATTGTCACAAATCTCGCACCCTCCTTAAAATACGTCACACATTTCGGACTCCCTCTTAAATCGTTGTCCATATATTACGTCACGCAGGTTTTCAATTGAATAAATTCGAGATTCTGGTTCAATTTTCGACAGCGAAAAATAGAGATATTCAACTTCCGGCAATGGCGATGAATGTATTTGATTGAAAATTCCATGTACCTAGCGTAATATTCTATTTACCGTTGGCATCTATAGTTGGAATACATCCAGTGGCGTAGTGAGGCAAAGTGCCGCCCGGGGCGAGAAAAAAGTGCCGCCTCCGAAATTTTCCTGACAAGCAAAAAAGTGCCGCCCGGGGCGAGAAAAAAGTGCCGCCTCCGAAATTTTCCTGACAGGCAAAAAACGTTATAAACTTCCCAAAATTTCCTAACAAGGAAAAAACGTTATCGAAAGCAAAAAAACCTGATCAAAATTCAAAAATTCGAAAATCTCGAAACTGCCGCCTCTAGGACAAGTGCCGCCCGAGGCGTTATCCAGTTGAAGACTCAGTTACAGAAAGAAGTTATCATAATTTTGTCGGAATCAACTTCGTCTTCGTTATATGAAGGCAGTCAGTCGAACGTTCGCCATCACTCATGTTCGGTCAACCGTCTCCAGCAGAGGCAGCCGCATTAGATCTTATGTGGGTCATGGATGGCATTTACTACCAAATGCTACTTTTGACAGTATACAATAAGACATACAGGCTGTAGTGGCTCTTATTTGTGGGTTGAGGGGGCAGGTATGGCATGCGTGAATGTGCCAAGAACTATTTGACGACCTTTTTCGATTGTAGGCTTTGTCCAACCTCAAGCCACCTTTCTATGTGGATTGATGCAGATACTCTCAACCCTTTTCATTCCTTTTGCAAAGTAACTGAAATTCGCGGACCCAGCTACGAGGTCTGCAACCCAAGTTTAATTTTTACTCGAAAATGACGATGTGCCCCCTATTTCTGAATCCTAGACACGCCACTGCTTTATTTGACAGGTAGGCCTCACGAATTTTTTAAATTTCAAATGTGGGCCGCCGTGCAGCAAAAGCGTCAGGGAACAACTGGCCTATAGGCCCTATATATTTTTATTGGCTTTTGCATGCGCACCACATTTCCAGAAAATTGCACAGAAAAGATATCGCGAAATTTTAAAACGGAAAGCATTAACTTCTCTTAATTTTGCCTGACGATAGTATAGAATTTATGGCCTATTATAACTTAGATGATTTTACTGCGAACAAGCTTCAAACACTCTTTTGTTTTCTGCTATAGGAGCTCTCGGCCTGTACTGCCTCGGACAGGATCTTGAACGTGGCGCTGAAATTGATTCATTTTCATCGCGCTTAAGTGTTAACAGCAGAATTGGAACGTGGCAGAAACTAAAGACATTATTGCTGAATCGAGCTGATAACGAAAATAAAAATAACGTCTTAGCGAAATTATTATGCAGTACATTACGCATTTACATTACAGACGCATTTACCGTCGATGTATATTGTATGTATATAATAATATGTATGTATGTATGTATGTATGTATATAATTTGTATGTATATAATGCAATGTACGTATATATATGTATGCATGTATGTTTTTTCATGCATAAACGATGTATTGACATCATCAATGAGGACCGTTTGACCTGATAAACTTCTCAATATCAAAACAATAATAGTCTACATTAAAATTAATTATGTCAATCGGTTCTAAAAACGCAAAAGCTATAGACAATCATTCTTACCTGTAAATTCCGAGATTTTACTGCGACCACTTGTATACCGTGCACCCACCGAGAGTAGCCGAAGGCAAGAATTCGCCGAGCAGTACGTGGTACATGTAGGCCTATACCTGCCGAGTACCGACGTACGATTGCGTAGGTTTTTGCGTCAACTGTCATTGGTCGCTGTGTGCAAAGAATCTTGAGTCTAAAGTCTAGTCCGACAGAGACTTATGGGAAATCACTTAGCGAACTGAGTGGGCCTGCGCATGATCCACTCTCTTATAGCCGTTATTATATGTATTGGAGTCACACGTGCGCCTCCCTGTGTATATATTATATGGATGCATTTTTATATGTACGTATGTATGCATGTATAATATTGTATATATATGCACAGACCTATATGTATATTGTATGTATGTATATAATACAATTTATACGTATATATGTATGCATGTATGTATTTATGTATAAACGATGTATTGACAGCATCAACGAAGACCGAGAATCCAGACAAATCAACATCGCAGAATATAAAAGACAAGTTAAATAATGGAAACATTGGAAACATTTCCAATCCAACTATTGCCGCAATTAGCTGTCAAGGAGCCGAGATAATGATGATGATGATAAGTATTTTGTGATTATTTTTGTATGTACAGCTGTAGGCGTGTATATATGTATATTTCATAAATATATTTATGCATAGGCCTATATATAGCCTATATGTATACAGTATATATGTGACATATGTGTGGGGGACATTGCTCATGTGTTGCTGTATGGTAGTATTGTATTCAGTTGTGGATGTCCTATATTTATGAGTATAGTGCTTTTCTATTTATATTTTGGAGGAACGCGCATAGGTCTGCATGTTTGAACAATTGAACAAATATCCAGTATAGGCCTAAACAACTCGAGAGTTGTTTTCGGTATCCAAGTGTTCGAAGTCTTTAAATGTAACCAGATAGTCTCGCTATTTATTGTCCGGCGCAGCGTCATTTAGGACAATGTGACGGCAACGCATTACGATCCTGCGTCACAATAAATTTGTCCTACCTACAGAAGCAGTGGCGTACCGGGGGGGGGAGGCAGAGGCGGCCGTCTAGGGCGCAACATTGTAGGGATCGCAACATTTCAAGTGAAAATTCGAAAAGTCCAAGCAATAATAAATTCGATAAATCCTTAAATAAGGAAAGGCAGAAAGGACATATGTCTGAAATTTGGTATCTGTTGTTGGGATGGAATTACGACTGAAGCCAGTGAAGACCTTAGATCTTGCAGAGAAAACGAAAAGTTAGAGGCGCAAACAGAGGCATATAGAGAGGGTATCCGGCGCCCGGGGGCAAAGTGTGCCGTTGGCACCCCCAACACTGCTGACAGCAAAAAAGGTCGTCACATCGTTCTCTCGGTCTCGGCGCCCCTCAACTCTCCACGGCACCCCTCTCCCTATACTCTTGACGAGAAAAAAGGTCGCCGCACTTGTTTCTTCTTATTTATTATGTATTTAACTTACCAAAATCCCGATTTTGGCGCCCCCTCACCTCGGCGCCCGGGGGCATATCCCTCTTCCTGCCCCTCTTCGCTACGCCTCCGGGGGCAAATTCCTCTTTTGCCTCGGGCGCTTCCAGTCCACGCTACGCCACTGTTTAGAAGCAGTTCTTAATTGCCTTGCACCGCCCATGTTTTAAGTCTTCCTTCGGGAATCTGGCGCCGCGATCGTGCCATAGTGCAGCCCAGCGCCATACCTGCGCCTACCGACAAGGCCTTCACTGGCGCAGACAGTGTTGCATACAGACCGGATAGGAGGAAATTCTTCACCCCAAGTCTTAGGTCCTCCAAAATTCCACCTCAGTCTGTAAAGAGATGACAATTTCTCACAATCCCCCCTCAAACGACGCCTTCCCTAGCTCCCCGAACTGCCATAAATTCCCCCACGGCAGAGGACAGTGTATATGCAGCGCTGGACGCAGCAGATAAATAATTAATTATTGGAATATATACATAGACCAACTCATTCGATGCCAGCATGATCCGGTTTCCTGTTGTCGTGTCCCGAGTTTCTGGAACTTGCAGCCGCGGACAAGCATAATTTCCGGCTTGGCGTTGTAAATCTCGGAGCGGAAAACTTAACAAAGACCGTATTGTTACAAATTTTCACGCAGGGCAAAAATCTAAATTCTAAAATATTCACCACCACCGCAAAAGTTGAACGGTGACCTGGCGCAATGTTATAGTCATTGTTTTCTTCTTCTAAAGGTTCATAAATTAACTGAGATGGAAATCAAAGTAGACCTACTAACTCTATTCTAAATAGTCAGACTATATATGCCTATACACTATACAGTCATCACATCGGACATATGAACGAGGCATAACGCCCAAACTTATGATTTGTGAACAATGTTACTGCTGTAGCCTATAGTTTAGCTTGGTACAAATTTTCCTTAAATAACGCGTTTTTTGGATGTTTAGACGACATCATAGCTTTGTGTGAAAACCTCTAAAATTACGCTTTATAATTCAAAAGTGATTTCTAAAATCTTGCATTTATGTAGCGCCTTAATAATAATAATAAATATAAATTAGTCATCAGCCCAATGCGCTATACGCAGATCATAGGCCTATTAATTTCCAAAACGAGTGTCCGGGAATCGAATCCAGGTTTACGGGGAGCAGGGTTGACGCCCTACAAACTGAGCCAGTAATTAAAAATTTCACAGCAAGACACTTGTGAAGTTGTGAGTCAAATTCTCACTTTCAGGTTTCATCTTCTAGATTGGCGATCGGACAGAAGAAGTTGTTATGCAATGAAAAAATCAACGGTGAAATCTAATGTTTGGATGTTTCAACTGGGCCTATTCATTGTAAAGGTGAAAGTGCACCTGTACACTTATTGCCCTTATATGTGCCGGTGCTGATCCCCGATTTCATGGCCATCAGCCGATAGTTGGCTAAACCATACGTCGACGAACGGTGGCCAACCTTTTCTGCCTAACCTATGGTTACCTTCGCAATGTTGCCACTGCTACTAATTTTTATCACTGCCGTCGAGCGAAGGCTGAGGTAACCCCAGGTCTCTTTCGGGTATCGACCTCGCCTCCATCAGCTCTGCAGGTCACTGTCTTTATCGCTCTTCTATCTTCATCGTGAAAAAGGTCAAAGCTTGGGTCGTTGACTCGCTATCGATCTTGTTCATAATATGCTTCGATGCTGTTCCAAAGTCCAAACAGTGGCGGCTCCAGGATTTGGCAAGTGGGAGGGGGCGTTTGGGTGGCAACTTCTAATCATGGGGGGCAACCATTTGATATTTAATGTATGTAGCATACTAGCATTAAGTATAGGGTCCCAACAGGGAGCCACTGGGGGCAGGCATTCAATAGGGGGCGCGGGCTCCCCGTTGGAGCCGCCACTGGTTCCAAAGCCCAATTATTAGCCTATAATGTCGGCTTACACTCTAGATCCTCTGTCTATAGGAAACTTTGTAATCCGGGTCGTAGAAGAGTGGCTGAAAGTAGATCACACGCACGAAATCTACTTTATCTTGAATTTTCAAGATCAAATATTACTGCTAAGCGCTTAATCTTGAGAGCCTTCACTATAATTATGGTTTCCTGTACGTCACTAAACTGCAGGTCAAAGATTACAACAGATAAGATCAATATAGGTAACGCTCTGTAATCTGTATAAGGCTACTACAACAGGTACTCAAAACATACATACTGAATAGCTGAGTAGCCGTTTTAAGCGTGCGCATATTACGATCAATCGTCCTGTTTGCTTTGTCTGCAGACACCCATTCAAAACTAAATTCGAACCGACTGTGGGCGCGTCTTGACGCATTTACCGATAGCGAATATAGCGGATATAAGTGACAAGGTTAACTTAGCATGATTTAAAGTGGCTTAGAAGGCATCACTGCCTGTGTGAAAGCCACTAGGGGCACAAACGGGGCTTGAACCCGCTCCGCTCCGCCAGCCTGACGCTCCAGCACGTAACCCACTCTGCCATCTTCCGCCCCTAATATAACAACAGGTCATTCAAAATTACCTCTGACCCACCTGAACCTTTGAACCTTCGACCCATGAGCCACGTGACCCACGGGTCGTTGACAATCATAATATATGTTCAAATCCGCAGTTCTTAAAAATTGACGAGGCATAGGCCAAGACCAATTGAACCACGTGACCCTTCTAGTAATTGTGACCCATTTTACTCATGACCCATTTGACCTTTGACCTATTCACATATCTGCTATTAGGCGATTGTGAGTTCTATAGGAGACATACGAATAATATCTATATTAGTTTCATCAAACGTCAATCACCTGTAATAAAGAAACTGTTGCCACTGGCAAAAACTATAAGAAGTTAATCTTCATTGAGGGGCGGCACGTTTGCCCAGCGGTTAGCCAGCGGACTTCCAAGTAATGAGTTCCAGGGTTCAAACCTCGACCGCGATTCCGCGACTGAAATTTGTCGGCGGATTTTATTCTGCTACGGGCGCTCAGCCACTCGACTCAGCTGCGAATGATGAGCACATCGGGTGCTCACTCGGCCGTGGAAGGAAAGGCGGCGAGGGACCGACCGGCTGCTGGCAATCCGCCCTCATTGAACCGTTGCCATGAAAAATTTACACTCACTAACCCGCTCAATTCTCTTACGGGACATCACGTCCACCTTTTAAATCTTCATTAAGACCCGGATGCCAGGTGAATTACTCCCGAGTCCCTCTGGAGTTTGTGGATCCTGTACGTTTAGGTAGTGCGGCTGGATCATTCTTCTTTTTCTCTTTTCCTATTATTCTTCTTTTTTTTTTTTCTTTTCCTGTTCTTTTGTCTTCGTTTTCTTTTTCTTCTTTTGTCTTTCTTCTTCCATTTCTTCTTCTTCTTCTTCTTCTTCTTCTTCTTCTTCTTTCTTCTTCTTCTTTCTTCTCCTTCTTCTTCTTTCTTCTCATTGGCATAGCGCGCAAATCGTTTCCATGAACCAGTGGCGTAGCCAGGATTTCCCGGAAGGGAGTTATGACCATTCCCGACCCCAACTTTTCGACGAAAAATCCGGACAAGCAAAAAAGGTCGAAATCTATTATTTTGCTTTGTTAAGTTAGTCATACTAAAGCTACATAAGCACGTGCAACTATAGTTATATTTTTATTTGCTTCTTTTTCTTTTTTGCTAATTAAAACCCGATTTTGGCGTCCATCCACCCATAGAATAATAATGCACAATAAAAAGTTTTGGTCGAGCAGCCAAGGGTGTTTAACAGTGGCGTAAACCTGGCGTCAACATTAGGGGGGGGGTAGAATAATTGTTTTAAAGTTGACCCCCTAGAAATATAAAATCCCCCATGTTGGGGATATTGCATATTTTGGTGTCCAAAAAGTCTTGACAAGCAACAAAAGTCATCCGAATTGAGTGAACGCGGTCGGTTTCGACATAAACAAACATTTGGATGCTCGCATTGGCGTTATCCTGGCATCAACATCATGGGGGGATATAAATTTTGTTTTCATAAGCACAAAACATTGGGGGGATAATTGATATCATTATGTCCCCTCCTACTAATTATTGGGGCGACCGTCCCGCCGTCCCCGCGTGGTTTACGCCCTTGGTGTTTAACCCCCAAAGCGCCTTCTTGGCTACGCCACTGCCATGAGCTTCTTCTTCTTCTTCTCAGTGGCGGCTCTAGGATTTGGCAAGTGGGGGCCGTTGGGGTGGCAACTTCTAATCATGAGGGGCCAACCATTTGTTGTTTAATGTATTTAGCATTAAGTATAGGGTCCCAACTGGGAGGGCCACTGGGGCCAGGCACTCAATAGGGGGCACGGGCCCCCCTGGCCCCCCGGTGGAGCCGCCACTGCTTCTTCTTCTTCCAACTGACCTGGAAAAGATGATCGCGCTCCATCAATTCGGATCGATTATTTTGTTCCCGTGCAGTGCGTTTGTCCAGTCGGGCATCGCCGCAGCTGCATCGGCTATCCAAGGACACAGTTTAAAAGAAATCTGCTTTAAAATTAACTTCTAATCAACCAACGGCGACAGAATTATGCATGCGGAAAAAAGACCAGTGCCGTAATGCATACAGTGAGTCGTGGAACGCTAAGCACGCTGCAGATAAAGCCAATGTAAAATGTATAGCGAAATAACGACAAGAAAAATACGGAGTTAGACTTTCTGGCAGGGGCGTAAACCACGGGGAAGGGGACTGCGGGAGACGGTCCCCCAATAATTATTGAGGGGACAAATAATCATTTATCCCCCCAATGTTTTGTGCTTCTATGCTACTCTAACGAAAAAAATGACATCACTAGTTTTCTTGCGCTTCTTTAACGTCCTAAAAGTATCTAAAATGTCTGACAAGCGAATAAAGGTCATCACTAGATTTTTTATGTTTAAATATTTATGGGTGGGCAAACTGAAAAAAAACTATTTCTACCCCCTCCCCACTGTTGATGGCAGGATTACGCCTATGCTTTCTGGTCACGTGTCGGCATAATATAAGTTATCCCCTTAACCGTGTATTTAACTGTAACTCAATGTAAAATGGACGGATATATCCGGGATCCCCAGTTAAGGGGACCATTAAGCACAATTCTGTGAGCGAATTCGGCAATCATCCATCTTCCACCAGCTGAAAAATTTCTCAGCCATTTTGCACGCGTCTCAAGGTCAGTCTACTGTAGACCCGAATAGGACTTTTTCGTGAATTTATTTAGCGCCTCTGTGTAATGCTGCCAAGAAGGGCAGATGTAATAAATACGCAATAAGGCAATTATTTCACAAACCAGACAATGCAGCAGATTGGTTCGTAACTCTTAGGCACACGGGACAGTTCAACAAGAACCTATATATATATATATATATATATATATATATATATATATATATATATATATATATATATATATATATATATATATATATATATATATAACGGGTCAAAAAGCTCTGGAGGACACGTTCTACGCAATAATAGAAAAATAATATTTGTGTATTTAAACTTGTACAGCAGTTTGTCAGACAGCATGCAATAAATTTCAGGAAATACAGATGAAATTGCATCTTCAGTAATAAATCTATGTCCTCTTGAATGATTTTGTTTTGATTAGATTCAAGTAGAACATTCAAAAAATGATTTCAATGAATAATAAATACAGATAACGTAAACCCCATAGATTTATTATTATACACTAAATGCCGTCTATCTATGTAGTTAGTTAATAAGCCAATTCATATAGCGCTATAGTCACAGCAGGCCAAGATCAAGAGCGCTTTACACATTGCACTTAAATGAAATGCTAAATAAGTGCGTCTTTAGTCTGGTAGCGAACATTTCAAGACTAGTCGCGTTGGTCACAAAGTCGGGCAGCTCGTTCCATAGGATGGGATATATGGTAAAATCAGCAGAAAGTTGACGCCAAAAATCTATCATTTTGATACACTGTTGTCATGGACACCGTTTAACTGTCAGATATACACTGTAGTTGGTTAAAT
>CM030853.1:6393074-6513074 GCA_018105865.1 Metaphire vulgaris
CTTGTTAATTACCTGATTATGCTAAGTAAGTTAGTTAAATAAGTTAATGGCAGCAAGCAGCTCTTCGCTGTATACAAAGCACAGTAGACCAGGGAGGAAAGTCAATAAAAGCAGTACTCGAGAAATTCTCTCCTTCCCCCTAAACTGGCGACATGTCCAAAGTATGTTTACTTAACAGAATCAAAAAAAAAATTCCTATACGAACTCCATGACCAGAAGACACGCCACGAACCTAGCGGCAGTCGTGTGCGTTAATTCTCTCGTATAATAATAATAATAATAATAATAATAATAATAATAATAATAAATAATAATAATAATAATAATAATAATAATAAGTAATAATAATAATAATAATAGTAATAATAGTAATAATAGTAATAATAATACTAAAATACAACTATTACTACTATTACTACTACTACTACTACTACTACTACTACTACTACTACTACTACTAATAATAATAATAATAATAATAATAATAATAATAATTATTATTATTATTATTATTATTATTATTATTATTATTATTATTATTATTATTATTATTATTATTATTATTATTATTATAGTCGCGATTCGCCATACAGGCCATTTTGGTATGCAATATTATCCATTGCGTGTTGATGATACTCAACGACTCAACATTTTGTAGCTTCATCGATTTGCTATTTTAATTAATTGTTCGTTAAAGTTCGCCGGTCACCTTCGAAACCGCCGACGCAAATCGAATTTATAATCACGAGTCTATATTAATGGGAGTCATATAAGGCCTCTGTGTGTGCGTGTGCTGTGTGGGCGTGTTTGTGTGTTACATGACAGATATTTTTATACGAATTTTTTTAACACGATTTCAATTTGTGTTCTTGCTTTTGTTTTATTTTGCGTTTGCGCGGTGCACCATAAACATGGCATGACGTCAAGGAATAAATCTCAACAAAGAGGAAATAATTTTCCACAGTGGTGTAGCCACGGGGAAGGGGGGTCGGGTCGGACCCTTAATCTGTCTGGGACCAGCCCTAAAATTTAGGCAAAACCATTGAGTAATTTTTTAGGTAGAGGTAGTAGCATGATTGAAGAAGATACGAGATTGTGCCAGGAACCGCCTTGACCTTTTTCTGTTCGTACACTTTCTCACTCAAGAATGTCAATGTGCCCACCCCTCACACACACACAATTCCGGAACCCTGGCTACGCCATTGATTTTCCTTGTAGATAAGAACGTCTTCTACGTTTAGGAAAAATCGAAAATGTTTCTACATATTAAAAGTCTTGTCTTGTGTTGTCTTCAACCGTCTTCGCTCCGAAGATTGGTTGCATTATGAACTGTCATCTTCCAGATGTTACGATCTTCTGCTCTTCTTATCGCCTGCTCGATAGTGAGTCCTGTTCACTCTTTGATGTTGTCTTCCCACTTTTTTCTTGGCCTGGCTCTTTTTCGTGATCCATGCAGCATTGTGCCCTGCAATACATCCTTCTCCAGACATTCCTGCTTTGTTCGCATAATATGTCCCCAGTATTTCAGTTTTCTTTTCTTTACTGTTTCCATACTTTTTTTTACTGGAAACCGAAACAGTAAAGAAAAGAAAACTGAAATACTGGGGACATATTATGCGAACGCTTTATCAAGTAGAATGCCAGTTTAGCATTGAAACGCCATCACGAAGAACTCTATAGAGCATCGTGAAAAGGGTCCGTAGTAATCGATTCTGAAGAAACACATGGAGTCTCGGTAGCAGGGATATTTTTACACCACCTCTAGAGCCCCAACACCTCCCCCCCCAATTTGAGGTCGACACCCCCAAATTGGTAATGTGACAATGGTATGCATACAAAATGCATACTAATTAGCTCCGGACACCCCCCAATTTGAGGTCGACACCCCCCCCCCCAATTCACAATCCTAGAAAGATCCCTGCTCGGTTGGATCTAATCAAAACGTACCTGCCAACGACTTTTTGAATTATCTGAATCCGTGTTTTTGATGTTTCACTGTAGTCAGTGTTTATTCTAGCCACCTTGACATTGGGGGAGTTTGAAATGTTTGGGGGACAAGATTTGTCTCTTTACGCTTTTGGAAAGGGGGAGAATTTCCATCCCCCAAGCCAACATATACAATTTGGGGGGGTGGACATTTTAAAACTTGAAGAAAAAAAACAGGCCAAGAATAAACACTGACTGTAGTCTTGGTGGAAAAGGGAAGCGTAAAAACTGAGAAAATATAGGATCCTTCAGAGGATCGAATATCAAAATTGATTTCACGTCAATCTTACGCGAGGAGAAATCAATTAGATAGCAGGATCTATATAAGTTAACGTGTATGGTGAAAAGTTGCCTTATAATTTTAATAATAATAATAATAAGCTTATTATTATTATTTTTGTCATCATATTTATATTATGATTTTGTCCATTTTTGCCCATGAAGCTCAAAAAGCTGCAAGAATGTTGATTGTGGAAAGCTAAATTATTCCATTGATAATTATTAAAGCAACTAAAGATTTGTCAAAATACAAATATCAAACTGTTTCTTGAATTCTATAAGTAAGAAAGTCGTTCATGTATCGGTCATCGAGTACTTAAGCCTGAAACCAGTTACATCTCCGACATACGATATGCAATTACTTGACTTTAGAGGATTCTATATATATATATATATATAATTATATATATATATATATATATATATATATATATATATATATATATATTATATTTTATTTATTATATATGTTGTTCATTTTGATTGTTCATGAGCCTTATTTTACATTTACAGGTCCCTACCAAAGGTCGTTTTTTGAGCTGCATATATTGTTGTATTATCAGTCCAGATGTAGATAATCATAAAACTTAATCAAAATATCAGCATGTCATATTTAGAAGTCCTGCAACTTCGTTCTAATTTATTTATTATCAGAAAATGGCCATAAATCTTCGACAGGGTTTTGATGTTCCTCTAACTATTTATTGGTATGGAAAAGAAGATATTCAGTAGAGCAGATATCGATCGTCTTCCCATTCCGGTTCTTATAAGGCGCAGACCAGCTTCTTGGTGTGCTGAAGCTAGCCTCTGCAACTGGAGAAGCTTCCGCAGCAGCAGTTTGAGGCAGTGTGACTTGGAACATTGCAAGCAATGTGAAGTGCATGTGTTTTGACACCACATCTGTCAATACCAGTTTATCCTGCATCCTTTGGAACTAAAACTCGACAAGGACATGCTATGGCATGCTTGTTCATATCTAAGAAAGATGTGTTTGTTCATTGTCTTGGTCCTTCCAAAAATTTTGGCAGTTTATTGTTTTAGCTGACTGCATCATAAGATCAGAGTGTTTAGAAGCTGTTTCACAGGTTGCCACGGAAACAATAGCATTTGCTGAGATGCAGACATGCGTATCAAACATGTGAACTGCTAGAGTTGACAATCATATTCTTTGGTGGCGTCATACAAGAGGAATCTTATTTGCTTGCATTGAGCAAGGCAGA
The DNA here is from genome assembly GCA_018105865.1 of Metaphire vulgaris. NCBI lineage: Eukaryota > Metazoa > Annelida > Clitellata > Crassiclitellata > Megascolecidae > Metaphire > Metaphire vulgaris. The sequence continues at coordinate 6,396,560 of CM030853.1, forward strand.
TTTATGCGCTAAAGTTCTAGATGTTCTGAAGTCAGTTGAAATTAACAAAGAAAGAAGAAAAGGATATTGCTGATATCTGTCAATTCACTGTGATCAACTATGTGAAAGCATGGTTTCAGGCAATGTCGGTACCATCAGCTCCTTGCAATGACCTACAAAGAAACATCTCAGAATCAAGATTTAATAAAGGGCACCTCTGGTACCTATCAGAGGAACATCTTCAATGATGATTTATTTGCTTCGTATGGTTAGGGCTCTGCAAACGCCAGGATCAGAAGCATCCTCTGAATTAATTTTACGGTGGACCAGGTCAGTGAAAACAAATATCACACACAATACCAATAGATTCTTCACAGGACTGTCTTCAAGAACGTTTGGTCAGCGGATGAAGACTACCAGGCAGCTAGGAATATAGTAGATAAGCATGAGGGTGACCAATGATATGGCACTGATGGAAGACTATAACAAGTTGCACACAACATCTGAAAAACAGAAACAGTTCCTGTTGTTAGTTGTCAAGGAGTACTGGCAACGTTACAGTGACAGAACCAAAAAGACACTGATTGAAAACATCTGAAGCTCGGCATGAACTGTGTAGCCTATGATATCGGACAATGGACAGGCACTGCACAGCAACTTGTTAGCTATTTCTCAGTATTTCAGATAGCAAATGAACACTGATACTATTAGATATTATTGAATATTGAGTGATCACTGATCACCGCTGGTATTGTTATTGAATTTTGTTTTGTGAGTGCGTAATAGTGATCGGTAGGGACCTCTAAAATTCAAAATAATTTCATAATGCTTTTGGATCATTCAATTATATTCAATATTGAATCATTTCAGACCACAAAAAATCAGAAAATTATTTTTTTATCAACCTGATAAGGACCACCTAAATATATATATATATATATATATATATATATATATATATATATTGTTCGTGATTTTTAATATGGCGTGTTTTGAGTAAGGAAGGATGTAGATAATCATAAAACTTAATCCTAGTCATATTTGGCAACTATTTATTTATTATCACATAATGCGTGATGCAGAAAAGGTTTCGGGCAGATATCTCTATATTTATGCACTACAGTTGCATTTGTAAGATTTCTTCCGAGCTGTTTATCTTCAATTCCGTCTCAGTCCATGTGTGTTCTAAGAAGATGCCAGAATTTTCTGTTTTAGCTGCTATACTAGAATGCTTCGAAAGTAATTCACAACATGGGATCGGTTCCTACAACATCTCAAGACGCATTTGTTTAATGTTTCGTTCCCTGTACAGCGCCTTTGACTTTAGTCACCTAGCTAAGTTACTGCGCTTAAGAAATTGTCAAGATTAATAATAATAACATGAGCATTTGCTTCGTTAAGGGGAGACACCCGAACTTTTATTACGTATCAAAATATCGTGAAATTTTGACGTTATTTCGTAAGTTATGCGCTGAGATAAAATATCACTTTAGAAATCACTACTACTACTACTGCACCACTACACTACTACTACACCACCACTGCACTGCTGCTGCACACCACCACCACCACTGCACCACCACTGCACCACCACCACCACCACCACCACCACCACTGCTGCTGCACCACTGCTGCTGCCACCACCACCACCACTGCCACCACCACTGCTACCACCACTACCAACTACTACCAACATTGACATGAAACCAGATTACTATGTGAAGTTAGATATACTAGGTGTCATGCATTGACATGACCAGATTTAGTGAAGTTAAAAATCGAAGTTTGACTTTGATATCTCACAATATGGCCATCTTACATTCAAATGAGATAAAATTGGCAGAAAGGTGGGGGAATATGTGCTGTACACGGGTGGAAATTTTGATATAAATATATTTATGAATTTTAAAGAAATCATTGTTTTTCTGCTGGGGTATTTTTTCAGACACCCTGTACATATGATATACATATATATTATAAAATATATTATATATGTTATATATATATATACTGTATTATACATATACTGAATTTTTGGAAGTGGTATATACAGATATATGAGCCTTCATGGCCCCTCGCTATTCGGGCCTAGGTTAGTTGTGAGATTTGTGTAAAACCGCTGCTCCAAAACAATCTGGATTTTGTTGTTGCATGCCATCAGCTTTCGAGCAGTCTCCTGACACATTCAGTAGCCAGCATCAAGGGTCACGACCCACCTGTTTGTAGGTTGTATAACTGGTCACACTGGTCAAGAACTAAACTGGAATGGGTGAGAGTGGAAAGATTAAGGGGACGCCAAGATCTGTCCGTGCTCAGAGCACCAGTGAGCATAAATCCATCGCTGGCTTAAATGATTACGACCTCTGGTCCACATTCCACGATGAAATCACGTGAAACGGGTTATATTTATCCTCGTCCTCCTCCTCGTCCTCCTCGTCCTCCTCCTCGTCGTCGTCGTCCTCCTCCTCCTCGTCGTCGTCCTCCTCCTCGTCGTCCTCCTCCTCCTCGTCGTCCTCCTCCTCCTCGTCGTCCTCCTCCTCCTCGTTCTCCTCCTCCTCCTCCTTCTCTTCCTCCAATACGCCTCCCCGACCACACACACACACACACACGCACTGTGATTTTTCAATTTAATGCGGACGCCGTCTCTGTGCGAAACGGGAAGAATAAATAATCCGTGTTTTTTCGCCGCGCTTCGTTTGATTCGAATAGCACGAGCGGTTTACGATTTCAGACAAATTGGACGGACTTAATGGCCGCGCGGAGGCAGCAGCAGCAGCAGCAGCAGCAGCAGCAGCAGTGCTCGGCGGCCGCCTACCTATACCCTCCATCACCCGCGGGAAATATGTCACCGATAAGCGCCGACGGCGACTCGATCGCCGATTGCGATGACGCGGCGCAACGACTGCACCGGCCTCGGGTCGATGACAACACAGCTGCTGCAGCCGCCGCCGCCGCCGCCGTGACCTGACGGATGAAGCGGTCGGTTGTGCGATGATTTTACTAAGACCACACTGTAGTGGAGAGGGCGTACGATTTAGCCCTGTTGGCGGTTCATCTGTGTCCACGGGCTCGTAAACTGCGGCGATGGAGCCGTCGTCTTCATAATCATCATCGTCGTCGTCGTCGTCATCATCATCATCATCATCATCAATTAACATCATTGGCATCATTCTCATCATAATCATCATCGTCGTCGTCGTCATCATCATCATCGTCGTCGTCGTCATCATCGTCGTCGTCGTCATCATCGTCACCATCAATCATCATCATCATCACTGTCGTCGTCGTCATCATCAGCAGCATCATCAGCATCACCGTCATCATCGTCGTCATCATCATCAGCATCGTCATCGTCGTAATCATCATCATCATCATCATCATCATCACGATCGTGATCGTCGTCACCGTCATTGTCAGTAGATCGTGTTTTTCATTTTCTCCACCAAAGAGTTAATATTCTTTTGGATCGGCGCAGAGGCTTTTTGGCGAATGGAACTGACGGCCCCTTCGAACTCCTGCGCGTTGCCTCGCATTCCATCCGCACAGAGAGAGAGAGAGAGAGAGAGAGAGAGAGAGAGAGAGAGAGAGAGAGAGAGAGAGAGAGAGAGACATCTCATCAGACAGTGCAAGGACTTGTCCCTTGTTCCCGGGAAGGAAAGATTAGCTGCCACCGATTAAGACCAAGGGAGAATGCTCTTCCATTTCGAATTCACGCATACATATATATATATATATATATATATATATATATATATATATATATATATACACGCGCGCACGAGCAGACAGGCACACGCACACTGGATAAAGTGAATCCGGGTTTGTTCTGCGAAGAGCTTTTCGGATACCAGCGCCATTTTGGAAAAATTATCAGCGAATCTTTATATTTTGAGTATGCCAAGAAAATGGTCGACGCCGAGGCCCACAGTTGCTCGTAAGCCCATTGCTTTATCACGGATCCTGAAAATGCCAATTGGCACCTCCACGACGACGACGACGACGACGACGACGACGACGACGACGACGACGACGACGACTTCTATTCGCCCGTTACCTGTTCTATCGAGCGACAGTCGGCCGATCTCTCGTTGTTCTTAATTCATTAGACATTCGGCGGGATTTCTGTCGCAGAAACCTATCTGAAAAATATGGATGAGCCGATGGAATAAAAAAGCACCAGATTTGCTGTAGAATTTCGGAATAATTCTGCCGGTGTCTGCTGTGCCTGTTTAAAGACGCTTCCGTGTCAGATAATAATAATAATAATAATAATAATAATATAATAATAATAATAATAATAATAATAATAATAATAATAATAATAATAATAATAATAATAATTGTGATTTTAAGTGGTTTAGGAGGCTAAGTATCAGTGATATTTCAGTTTTGGAAATAATTTCAGTTTCAGTTTCAGTTAACTGTTTTAAAATAATTTCAGTTTCTAATCAGTTTCAGTTCACTGAAATATCACTGCTACGTATGTATGTGTGAAAACCAATGTAGTAGGCCTAACTCTCCACATTCAATAACCTGGTTTACCGAGACAGTCTTTGAATCCGTTTACTGTTTCAACCGTCACTCCCACCTCATCGAAACTGTTCCATTTGTCTACAACCCTTGTACTAATTTTCTGTCTTTCTTTGTCCCACAAAGACAATGGAATTCTGCCTTTCAGTATGTTTATAAAAGAAGCTACAATAAGTAAGTAAGTAGAATCTCGTGAAATTCTATAGCGCTTTCGAAGCCGGTACCGCAGTAGCTGCTTATTCGTAGGCATTCAATCAATCGTTGAAGTAACTGTGGCCGAAGATTTGGTCAAATCCAAACAGGGTCGGATTAAGGTCCGAGTGGGCCTGGGCCTGCATATTTTAAGGGGGCCTATGTTTGCAAATTTTATAACGGTTGATAACGACAAATGCGACAACAGAATCCTCAGAGCACTGTCGTATAGAACAATGTTTCCCAAACTGTGGGTCGCGACCCAAAAGTGGGTCCTCAGGGCTCATTCTAATGGGTCGCGGGGTAGCGCGAAATTAGATTAAAAAGCGTCATTTTCTAACCAATACCACAATGTCACAAGCCTTGAAAGTTGCAAGTAGGCTTAGGTTTTGAGAAATTTATATTCATGCAATCCTTCACATACGGGCTTATATTAAAACGATTAGTGTTTTATCCAATTTTAGTCGACAATAAGTTTGTAGGGTCGCGGCATGTTACGAAGCCGCTGAAGTGGTAGAGGTTTTAAAATGTTTAGGAAACCGTGTTCTATAGAACTTGTAAAAATTAATCTTATATCGCAATAACGCAAGGAAAGCGTATTCCGACCATTTTGCTCTGAAACTCCTATAACAATAGAGAATCAAATAGGGATCCCTGATATAGAATGAGGGTTACATAGGCCTACTCATAGGATTTATAAGACGCGTAAAAAAGGTATGTTACTGGAAAATCATAAAAAAGATAATTTTCAAGAAATTTTAATATCTATTTCTCTCCATTTTGTCTTATTTGGCTAAAATATGAATAATTCTACCTAATATATTTGCCATATTCCCACTCGAATTGAATCAGAGCTTTTGTTTAGGAATTTATTCCAAACTTAGAATGTTCTTTTCAACTAACGGTCACCAGATGGCCTAATGCATTTTAAAATATTACCTCTATGACTAGGATCGCGGACGTTACAAAAGCGTTGAAGTGGGCCGCGATTCTAAAATGTTAGGGGAACCCTGATATAGATAGGTCACTGTCAACACACAGTATTTATTCTAGCCACCTTGACATTGGGGGAGTTTGAAATGTTTGGGGGACAAGATTTGTCTCTCCACGCTTGGGGGTGGGGCAATTTCCACCCCAAGCGCCAGCATATACAATTTTTTTGTTGGGGGGTTGGGATTTTAAAACTTTGGGGGAGGGAATTCCCCCCAAAACAGGCATAGAATAAACACTGGTCAACACAACACCTGACAGACTAGCAGGGCCGCCGAGAGAATTTCCGGGCCCCTGTGCAAAAGGTAGTCGCGAGCCCCTGACAAGTGTGAAAAAGTGTCGATGACTTTTTTGTAGAGAACCCTGTATTTCTGTCCAATTTCATTGAACTGAGAACGAAGATTTTGCACAAATGTTTTTATGCTGTAAAGAAACGCTAAAAACGGTCCGCGGCATGGACGTCCGCAGAAATTTTTCCAGGGGGGTGCAAAACAAGGTCTTGTGGCGAAAGAAATAAAAAAAATTTCCATGGGGTGCAAAACAAGGTTTTGTGACGAAAAAAACAAGCAATTTTACTTTTTCCATGACTCCACAATTTTTCCAAGGGGGTGCATTGCGCCCCCTTGCATCCTCCTCCGGACGCCCATGGATCCGCCTATTTTTCATGGTGGGCCTGGAGCTTCAGACCCCTCAGCCTTCGCCATAACATGGTCCTGATTAGGCCCAGATATCAATCAAAATGGGAATTTTGCAAATGTTCTGCAACAATGTTCCGACCACGGTGTATCCGACTAGTTTAGCGATTGCATAAGTAAGTAAGTAGGTAAGTAAGTAAGTAAGTAAGTAAAATAGCAAAGAGTGAACTCGAATGATTCCGCGTCTTCGATAGGCGATGTGTAACCGGAATTCACATGTAGATGAGCTTTGGCACAGTTAACAACAACAACATCACGACGGCACAAGGTTGTTTTTCCAATTTCATCTTCGCGAACGTCGTAAACTGTCCAACGTGTTTTGCCTTTCCGGGCGTCGTGTTAATTTTTCTGTGGAGCGCCCCGCAACAGCCAAGGACGTTCGGCGCGTATATACACACACACAGACACGCTTATTATTATCTGCGAATTATTTTCCGCTAGGCGTTTCACAGATCAGCGATAGACAGCGAAGGAGGCTGCTGTGCTGGGTAAATGACACTGTCGAGTCAACGGCACCTAATACGCCTATACGTATTAGACCTAATGTAGGCTACCTGACCTCTGTCATTTTCAGAGAATACGATATAAGAGATAGACGACGACGACGACGAAGAAGAAGAAGAAGAAGAAGAAGAAAAAAAAGACTGCAGTCACAAATCAAAATTATCTTCAAATCCAAATTTTCACAAGAATTGTGCAACCTCCTCAGCAACAAGACGAATATATATATATATATATATATATATATATATATATATATATATATATATATATATATATATATATATACTATGCAGGTGACAAAAAAACCGGATTTGTCACAATTAGGTTTGCATTTAATATAGTACAGTATTTTGTAGGGCTGCGCTAACAGGTGCAGAGTAGTTTAGGAGTCGAGCAGGAGTCGTTGGTCTTAGCTTAGCGAGTACTCGAGTACTCGCGTAAAACCAGTTCAAGTACATGATTTGCAAATGTTACACGTCACATATTGCTTATTATTTGCCTCATGACCTCATTTAACCAAAGCAGAACATTAGATATAGTTACATATCACTTTTTCGGATATTAAAGCTTTTTCAAATTTAGTATAACAGAAGTTACAGAACAGAAACTATTTTACCGGCACTGGCAAAAACGGGGAGGTCTTCACTAGATCAGTTGGCCCACTGTGGACAACATCTTAACTAACTGAAAAGGGCATAACGAATAAGAATAACCTAAATAAGACTGATTAATAATTATTTGTAACTAAAAAATAACGTGTAGGCCAAATTTTAATGAAATTCTTTGGTTATTCAATTTTTTATTTATCTATTCTATTATTTGTTTAGTTATTCTGCAATAGACAGCGAGTACTCGACTCAAAAGATACTACGACTCAATTTGGAGTCGAGTACTGTCATTTTCAGAGTTACGATATAAGAGTTACGACGACGAAGAAGAAGAAGAAAAAGCGCAGCCCTAGTATTTTTGCGAATCTCTCTCTCTCTCTCTCTCTCTCTATATATATATATATATATATATATATATATATATATATATATATATACATATATATATATATAATTAGAAATGTCCAGTCCAGTATACGGTGGTATTTAAGAATCAGGCCAGTGGGGAGTGCGCGAGGTGTGGGGGTGGGGGGGAGAAGGCTTAATTTCTTCATTATGCTAAATAAATTAGTTAAACAAGCTACTTACACCGTGAAACAGTGGTCAAGAATTTCCTTCATTCAAATACCATGCTGCATTTGAATGAAAGAACACCGCAAAATGTACTCTTAGCATACAGTCAGAAATGCCTTTTTAAATCGTCTACCTGTCATCGATGCTATTTTCCGAATCTTTAAAAAAATTGTCGGAACTATTTTTTAGACGATTTCTAGCCTGCAACCGTGAAACGGGTTTTGAAATCGTGCCAGTTTCGAGCGAAACTTATACAGTAATATCAAAAGCCATTTGACGGATAGCGCCTTTAGCGAACACGTAAGAAGGGCTGTGACATTAAGAATTTAAGAGTGATCTCTCAGAAAACGCGCTATATAAATATTCTATCACACTGCATTGCATTACAAGATAAATGCGTCATTGCCACAACTAAAATTATGTGGATTTGACTGAAACTTTAAAATATATCAAAGGATCAAAATGGATCGAAAGATCGAAATAGGATCAAAATGAATCGAAGGATCCAAATGGATCATGGCATTAAAATGGATCGAAGGATGATGATCGAAACGGATCAAAAGATCAAAATGGAACAAAGCCAAAAAGGATCAAAGCCAAATGGATAAAAGCCAAAAAGGCTAACCCTAACCCTAACTTCCTTCAAAATCTAGCTCCATTTTCTCGTCAACGAATTCATTCTCTTCTTCGTCTTCGAGCAATATTGAGCATACAGGCGCTGTTCCCAAATCGTCGTCCGTAAATTTCCAGTCAAGAGCTGAATTTGTTTCTAATTATTCTAGTTCCCTTAGGGGCCGTCCATAAAGTACGTCACGCTCGAGGGGAGGGGTCTAGGAAAGCGGGGGAAATGCTGTCGAAAAAGTGTGACGTACTGTATCTAATGGATGACCTCTTAGGAACGGTGTTTATAAAGTGTTTGAAACATTAACGTCTGTTATAATATTCAGAATGTGAAATTTCTTTCAGGGGATTCGGGAAGCAAGGCTTTCAGTGTAAAGGTAAGACATTCTTCAGTATCAGTCTAAACGCGCTATATAAATATTCTATCACATTGCGCGTTGCATTACAAGAGAAACGTGTCACTAAAATTATGTGGATTTGACTCTTATGAGCTCCTATGTGTACATTACATGTAATTCTGTAATTCTGACAAATGTCTAAGCAGAGAATTGAGACATTGAGACGTAGAAGTCTGGATACAAATGGTTTCCATGGCAACGGTAATGCTAAAGATACAGTATTCAGTAAATGTCTCATTGAAAACCCGACAACGCTGTATAAATGTCAGATTCGCATTGGAAATGCATAGATGCAAATGTCAATGTAATTTTACAAAAAATGTGAATCGAACATGCAGATGGCTTCGCTTGCCCTTTTCAAATAATAGCATATAATTCATTACGTTGATTGCAATGTTTGACTATTGGCTACAATTTTTCAATAGGGCCTACAGTAGATCTTCGTAACGGACTCGTTTATATAGCGTAGACCTATACTATACTTGCCTATAACGTACCATTTGCGCAAATCCCACTCAGGGGCGTAGCCAGGAATTTGATTGGGGTAGGGTATAATGTGATTTGGGGGTATAAATCTTTAAAAACGTTGAAAATCTTAAAAACACATTAAAACTTTAAGGTAGCCTGATTTTTTTGGGGAGGGTTATATATATACCGATATACCGCCATCGCTACGCCCCTGATCTCACTACAGATTTCATCCAAAATAGGGGGTTTCGGTCCCCCGTAATGCACGCGGCTGCGCCAATGACTGGGCAATAATATGTACTTTTATAGCACCAGTTTTATTTTTAACATTCAAAAAGAATCGCTCGCGGTGGCACGCCAAATTTATTCATGAAAGATCAGTTCAGTTCTAGTGAGCACGTCGATCAGTCAGTGGGGAAACAGCAAGACTGACCATGGAGGATGTCAAGTTGGTCCAGTGGTTCCCAAAGTAGGTAGGTAGGTAGGTAAGTAAGTAAGTAAGTAAGAAGAAATTTCTATAGCGTAGCCCGAAAGTTTGGCGCATTGCACCAGTTTATTCATTATCCATAATCCGTAATCCGTAGTCCGTGGTGGTCACGGTTGTAGATCCAGGTAGTGTTAATCCCGGCTCCATAGGGAACCGTGACATCCTTTCAGAGGAGCCGTGAAATGGTTATGGTTCTGGACAACTTCTATAGCGCCATAGCGTGGCGAAGGCCAAAGTCAAAGGCGCTGTCAACAACGCTGACAAATCGACATGGAACGGAAGACGTTGGGTCTTGAGTGAAAGTCCGCTCGGATGGGACAAAAGAGTTCGCTGACGTGTTGAAATCGGGCAGTGAGCCTTTTAGAAGGCGGTCTTCCGCAAGAAGACGTTCCGTCGAAGAGTCAGCGAAAACGCAGAAAGGATGTCGAAGGACCGCATGGATGCTGGGAAAAATTCTCCGCGTGGCGAAAATCAGGCGGCGAATCCTTGGGATGGCGGTCATCTGCGAGACAGTAATCCTAATCCATCGCCGAACTTGACGGGAACCGACTGAAGATGGAATTCCGCGCACGAAACCGGAACAGTCTTGCTCTTTATGGCCTGTAGGCTCCGTCGAGTGGCTGATGGCATAAAATGGCGGTCCAACCGCGCCGACACGGGCGACGTAAATCCGAGCGTTCGGCGCAGAGAAAACGCAAAGACGATCGCCGACCGCTTCGAAAACGACGGCTAAGCGACGATCCGAGCGATTAGCGCAAAGAAATAAGCGCAAGACGTCGTTAAATCCGCCAAGAACGGCGACATTCCGAAGCACGGACAGACACGTGCAAGCTGCAAAAATGGCGATACCGGAAATGAAATAAGTTACAAGCCAATAATATTTTTATTTCGACTCTCTGATGTTTATATTCCATAATCAAACATTTTCATTTGGCTAAACGCGTTGACATTTAACTGCCAACCGTTAGCGACGTTAAAGCTTTCTCGAAAGCTGATCGAAACTGTTTTCTATTTATTATCCTTGATGATTCCTGCAAAAAAGCAGTCGCTGCCACTATTTCGCGAAGTCCGCCTGTATGCCCAAATTTAAGACGGAGACTCGTGGAGAGGGGGGAACCTGGACTTGGCAAGAGAGCCGCGGATAGAAAAAGTTTGGAACCACTGAGCTAGTCGCATGGCTTTTGAGAGTCTAAATCGAGCTCGGTTCTTTGGGAGATCTGAAAATACACAACTCCAGATTCTTGGACCTGCGACGCAAAACGATCTCTTACCAATTTCAGTATTAGTCTAAAAATAGTTCCACTTGTGGTTACACTATTAGTGCTACATCATCACCATTATCATCATCATCATCATCATCATCGCCATCATCATCATCATCATCATCATCATCATCATCATCATCATTATCACCACCACCATCATCATTGAAACAGTAAACGGATTCAAAGGCTATCTCGATAAACTAGGTTATTGAAAGCAGATGGTTACATCAGTGGTTTTCACACAGGCCTACTTAGCCTTCTAAACCACTTAAAATCACATTATTATTATTATTATTATTATTATTATTATTATTATTATTATTATTATTATTATTATTATTATTATTATTATTATTATTATCATCATCATCATCATCATCATCATCATTTATGGCATGTCTCTCCGGAGCGCAACCGTCTCCACGGTATACGTCGCCAGTTCGTTCTGTCCTGTGCAGTGGCGGCTCCACCGGGGGGCCAGGGGGGGCCCGTGCCCCCTATTGAGAGCCTGGCCCCCAGTGGCCCCCAGTTGGGACCCTATACTTAATGCTACATACATTAAACAACAAATGGTTGGCCCCCATGATTAGAAGTTGCCCCCAACGGCCCCCACTTGCCAAATCCTAGACCCGCCACTGGTCCTGTGTCCGGCTTAAGGCAGTAAAGAGTCGAAGGTTTTGGGAAGCTAAGTCGGCTTCCACTGTCCTTGACCAGATGCCTGACACGTGATGGTCTTCCAGTGTTTAGGTGGGCCGAAGATTGTAGCGCGTAGCGTTCTGGCGTGGTCCTCTCTCTGTCTCTGTCTCTCTCTCTCTCTCTCTCTCTCTCTCTCTCTCTCTCTCTCTCTCGCCTGGTTTAGACGCTGCAACGAGTCCAGATAGGCACAATCTGCCTTTTTCATCTCAGAGCTGGAGATTAATCCTTGTAGAATTAATTATTACCAGCAATACAGTGCATGCTATTGTTTCAAAGGGACATCACAACACACTCAACCTGTCTTCACAGTTTATACCTAGTGTAGAAGCAGTGGCGTATTTACCATTGGGCCATTTGGGCCATGCCCCCCTCCCTTTGGTCTTGCTTGACAAGCAAAAAAAAGGTCGTCAACTTTTTCCAAAGTTGTAACTTGTCAGGTCGAAAGTGTCTGGCCCCCCTTACCAAAATTCTAAATACGCCACTGTGTAGAAGATTAAGCACTGCATATAATAACATGGACTTGAAATTACTCGATCTGTACAAAATCCCAAAATGGTTCATGTAAGATTCGCTTACTGTAGGGTCACCTTGACACTTCGATTCTTTTCTAATTATTAGGCTATTCCAGTCAGTCTTGTTAACAAGCACCTAATGCACAAGGCCAAGCACCTAAGGCACAAGGCCAAGCACAAGGCCAAGCACCTAAGGCACAAGGCCAATCACAAGGCCAACCACCTAAGGCACAAGGCCAATCACAAGGTCAAGCGTGCAGCATTCAATACCAAGTACAAGTCCAAGCAGTCATAGTCCAAGGCCAAAGCCAAGCACTTTACATTCAAACACAAGTACAAGCAAGCACAAGTACATGTTCAACTAAACAACCTTTTCGCTTGCTGTAGGTTCAAAATTACCGCGTCTTTCAACTAACATTGTCAGCAACACAGACTGCAGTAGGAGGCCTAATACTGACCCAAAGACTTTTACTTATTTACCCTCTGGCCTCTGCATATAACTAATACGCTCACTAATGCTTTAATTTGCAAAATTGGTGATTTTGTTATTAGACGTTGTACTTGCAGGCCTCAACCCTCAAGGCCAAGTACAAGTCCAAGGACACATTCCTCACTGCCAACTACAAGCACAAGCACTCGACCTTCAATGCCAAGCACAAGCACTTGCGTTTTTGGTACAAGTACAAGTCCAAGCACAAGGCCAAGCACAAGGCCAAGCACAAGGCCAAGCACAAGGCCAAGCACAAGGCCAAGCACAAGGCCAAGCACAAGTCCAAGCACAAGGCCAAGCACAAGGCCAAGCACAAGGCCAAGCACAAGGCCAAGCACAAGGCCAAGCACTGATTCCAGTTATACCAACCTATTTACTCCCTCCCCCAAAATATATTTATCAGCGGTTTTGCGCAAATCCCACGACGGATCCCATCCGGAATAGGGGTGGGGGGGGGGCGTCGGCACCCCTCTCCCATGGCAACGGTCAATCGTGATTGACCGATTCTCGATGTCCAAGAGCTTTTCCGTGTTGTGCTGCGTCACTTTGTTCGTCATCACAAGTCCGTGTCCTTAGATTACGGATGACGTGGAAGAAGCAGCCTTCGTTTCCCTCGTTGCACTGAGCGATACTCTCTCCCTTCTAAGGCGACTGGATATCGATTTGAATATTACGAAGAGCTCGTACACTGCGCTCGGCGACAGCCAGCCTCTCCCCTCCTCTCTCTCTTTGTCTGCGTCTGTCTCTCTCTGTCTATCTCTCTGTCTTTTCTTGTCCTTGTCTGTCTCTCTCTAGCTCTCTCCGTGTGTGTCTGTATCTGTCTATCTCTGTCTGTCTATCTCTATCTGTCGGTTTTCTGTCTCTGTCTGTCTCTCCTTCTGTGTCTGTGTCTGTCTATCTCTGTCTGTCTGTCTGTCTGCCTTGTTCTGTCTCTGTCTGTCTGTCTGTCTGTCTATCTGGTTTCCTGGGCAAGCTGGCGAACATTGGGAAGATAGAATAATTTTTAAAAAGTTGGTTTCCCCACTTTGGAGGGGATGTTGCCAACTTCTCCGCCCATGAAATACGTATTGACAAGCCAAAAAGGAGGTCATCTGATATTTTTATATTTTCCCTCTCCAAATACCTTTTCCCCTGGCATCAACATCATGGGGTAGGATAGAATATTTTTACCCCCCCAAACATTGGGGGGATAATTGATACTCTGTCCCCTGTCTGGTATTCGTGTGTGTGTTTACGCCCATGTTCCTGGGCCAACTTCTCCGTTTACCGCATCTCATTTCTTTCCTGAATCCCAGTCTTCGTGTGTGTTTCTGTGCGTTCGTTTTCTCGTGAATAGTCTTCTTTTCCCAGTGCCGTTCGTTGCTTTGTAATTCGTGACATCCGATAGTTTTTTTCCCATATAGCTACTGTTCACAGCTGCTGTTGTTTCTGGAATTTTTACGATACGAGACCCAAGACATTACGGAGAAGTTTTGCTTGAAAATACGAGAAATCTAGAGAAATTTTACCTCAGGAAATGAGGCTCCTTCTGAAGAAATTTGCAGAGAAAATGAAAATTCTTTTCTAGGAAAATTGTTCTTTTCCGGAAAAATGAAATCGTTCTAGGGAAGTCCTCCAGAGAAAATGCAGCTCTGTCTGAAAATGAAATTTTCATGGATGCAATTATTTTTCAGAGAAATTAAATCCCTTTTATAAAAATTTGGTTTTCCAGAAAATGAAAATCCTTCTGGAAAATATTTTCCAGTATTTGGCAATGCTGCTTTGCAATTTACACGACGAGCTACACGAATACACGAATGCTGTACAGAATCGACCGATGGAATATCAACTTACTTAGGCTGTCTAACTGGGAAAACACCGTTATGTGAGAATATCACATTTCAAGGCGATGAAACTACGTTGCCAATGCATGGTCGTTTCAAATCCACTGCTGCCGCGATCGCAAAACCCATCTTAGGAGGTTTATAATTGCGCTTGGTAAATGGCTTAGGGACCATCCATAAATGACGTCACGCACTTAGGGGGTTCAAACATTTGCGACAATGTGTGACGACAGGGGAGGGTTTTCAGAAATGTGACGTCACATAATACTAAATATTGCTATTAATATCGCAATGCTATGTTACCGCAAAGTTGAACGTATTTTACACTTACAATTTATTTTTTAAACGAATTTTAAACAGTTTCTGAATATCGCTTCAACTGTAATAATTATAATAAGTAGTTTCAAACGAATTCATTACAACACCCGCTTCATTGAAGAAATAAGTGACTTGAAACATTAATTTTGAAGTTAGAAATATGGGGGTTTAACACGTTGTGACGTCATCCTTTAGGGGTTCTGATTTTTTTAAAAATAAATGACGAGGGGGAGGGGGTGTCAAAAATTGCCAAAATCGCGTGACGACATTTATGGACGACCCATTGCTAATTTAGTATACTTATTAAATGGCAATAAAAATTTCGAAATAGCAGCAGTTAATTTGGCACAAATTAAATGAAATTTTTGGCATAAATAATATGCATATATTACGGTAATATTGCTAACGCTAGCAACAATTTGATTTGGCCCCCACCGGGGTTCCGGATGACCTTTTTAGCTTGTCAACCTACTTTCCGGTGTTTTTTTTTTAATTTAATGAAAAATACTGTGAATGAACTTTTTTTGGCTTGTCGGTCTTTTTTGGCGAGGTTTATTAACATTTAGTGAACAAAGCACTAACAATGCCCTTTTTCTCTCTTTTCTTTTCTTCTTCACTTTGCATCCCCACCAACTTCCTATACATTTTTTTCATCCCCCCACGAAGAATTCCTGGAACCGCCAGTGAGAGTCGTTGTTTTTAATTAACAACTTTAGCGTAGTCAGGGGGAGGGGACACGAGCCCTATTCTGGAATGTTATTAGATTTGCGCAAAACCGTTAACAAATTTTTCGGGAGATAGGCACGACGATTGGAAAGTAATCAGGGGCGTAGCCAGGAATTGATTTGGGAGGGTATAAATGTTTGGGGGGTATAAACCTTAACTATAAACCATATAAACTACATATAACCACACATAAATTACATAAAAGCTTTAAGGTAGACTGATTTGTGGGGGTATATATACCGATATACCCCCGTCGCTTCCAGTGATATTTCAGTTCTAAAAATAATTGCCACTCCAACGCCCCCTCCCCCACTTGCCAAATCCTGGAGCCGCCATTGATCTTTGCATTCAAAGTGTGAATCATGTGACGAAAAGAAGGCTGATCTAGCATTGTTACTGGATAGCCCGTGGCCACTAACATATGCCTATCACACTGTCCTGGGGCTGACGGTTCTCGATTGAATCACTTGACCATGATATATATTTCGACGCTGGAAGCATGCATTCACCGATGGTCTGATTGCAGATACCATGGTTATCACCCGAGGCCTTGCGCTTTAATGGAATAGCATTTTTCGATACTTGTCGCTGCTTTTCCTCTTCCGTACAAAGTGCATAAACATCTTTATGTACACGCTGTAGATGTGCAACCAGGTGGCTCGAATTTTTTCCCCGACAGCTTCACTCCACAAATTCCGTCGCTGCTTTTATCAACTTGAACGTGACAAAGAGGTTTGTCCGCTTTCTCGTCATTATATAAAATAATCCCAAACTGGGCTATCTCGCTTTCTTCCGGCCAACAGTTTAGCTATACTCATCTTGTAACAATTGTTGCAATTAAGTTAACGCCGACGTTAAATCAACGAAGCACCACTCGCTTAAGTTTTCTGATACAGACACCGAAATGGTGGTTATCAAGGCAGAGGCCCATGTGTCGTCTCGAGACTATAGCATGTGATAGCTCAGTGGTGACCGAGTCACCCCCTCCCAGACAGGCGCATATTTGACTGTATGTGTGGGGTAGGAATGACTCAGAGCAACGGCTGGCATGACGCTGAACTTTGGACACACACACACACACAGACTCACGGACAGCCATATTATATGGCGCTCCAAATATCACACAACCTAAGCAAATTGAGGCCATTTTTAATGACGGGTAGTTAAATGCAGTTCATAAAATATTTCTATTTCAGTTCCAATTTCTATTTTTATTTTGGGTGATTTCATTTCTACTTCAGTTACCGTTCTTTAAAAAATTCTTAATTTTAATTCTCGTTTTCGTTAACGGATTCCTTTAATTTCAATTCTAATTTTCGTTACCGTTCAGTAAAATATCACTGGTCGCTACGCCCCTGAAAGTAATCGATATATGACATGGGTGACTATGCCAAGACTTTTTGACGACCTTTCTTAGACTTTTTTACTCGAAAATGTCAAACACCCCTTCCCTCTCCCCATTTCTGGAATCCTGGCAACGCCACCGATGTACAATGGTAGGTATTCAAGTAGAAGAAGACTCGAAGTAACCTTTTAATAACAACCTTTTACGGTGGTTTTCACATATGCTCACCTTAGCCTCCTAAATCAGTTTAAATAACATTATTATTATTATTATTATTATTATTATTATTATTATTATTATTATTATTCGAATTATATGCCTTTTTCAGCCACTCCGCTGCTGATCCAGAGTTCAGATAACGTTATCATTTGTAATACAGTATAACTTCGATATAACGGACACGGTCATAACGTAGGCCTATAGTCCGGTTATAATGTAAGGCAATGTACAGTCCCGTGTGATACGCTACCGTAGTGGATGGTATCGGATATAGGCCAGACGTACCTCGGGCATAACGTACTAAATTTTACTGACCCGCTGTGCGCTATAGCAAAGATCTACTGTAGTCAGTCCTTTCCCTCAAGCGGTCGCCGCTGCATAACTGGAACTGGAATCGATTTGACGTAACGGGATGCGGGCAGTTTCCGTCAGGAAATTGGTCTCCTAAGAAGCCAATATGTTTGTCGTCTGGAAGACAGCGAATTGCTTTTAATTAGGACTGTCTTATGTCGTCTTCTGCTCCGTTTTAAGTGACGCTGCAGGATGGAAAACAGACTGCGCTGTAATCGAAAGGGAATTAATTTAGGAACACTTCCTTATTTCTTTGGCTAAAGGGGGGGGTAAATTTAGGTTCTACTACTACTACTACTACTACTACTACTACTACTACTACTACTACTACTACTACTACTACTACTACTACTACTACTACTACCACTACTACCACTACTACTACCACCACCACCACTACTACTACTACCACTACCACCACTACTACCACCACTACCACCACTGCCACCACCACCACCACTGCACCACACCACTACCACCACCACCACCACCACCACCACCACCACTGCCACCACTACCACTACACCACCACCACCACCACTACCACCACCACCACTACCACCACCACCACTACTGCCACCACCACCACCACTACTACTACTACTGCTGCTGCTGCTGCTGCTGCTGCTGAATTGATTTTTTCTTAAAATCGTCAAATTCTGGATAAAATATTCTTAATCGGCGTTCGAGCGGGGGGGGCGGAAGGAGGGGCGGAAGGAGGAGGGCGGAAAGGAGGATGGGCAAAAAACAGCACAGGACTTACTTCGGCGTTTGCGCGACACAATTGTTACGCGAATGCTAATCGTGCTGTGTTTCGAGGCGTAACACTTGTTTCCGATGACAGGCGTCAGGTCAGTGCGAGAACTGCAGCAGCTCATCATTTAATGAACAGCCGAAGAGGAGGTGACTGTGCAGAGCGCTGAAATTCACGAGGAACACAATCGCCCTAAGTCCGAGGCATTGGCGTAGCCACGGGAAGGGGGCGGGAGCAAGGGGGCCCGCCGAGCCCCGTGTACGGGCTGGGACCGGTCGTGGGGTTTTGCGCAAAGCAGCGTCGATAAATTTCGGGGTAGAATGATCGAAGAGAATAGGTGACGTGTGGCAAAAAACTCCTTGACGAGCAGTGTTTATTCTAGGCCTTCTCTGGGGGGAATTCCCCAGCCCAAGTTTTAAAATTCCCTTTCAAATTTTTTTATATGTTGGCTGGAGGATGGGAATTTCCCCTCCAAAAGTGTGGAGACTCAGACCTTGTCTCTCTCCCCAAACATTTCAAAATCCCCCCCAGTGTCAAGGTGGCTAGAATAAACACTGCTTGACGAGCCTTTTTGTTCGTCGGAAGCTTTTTACTCGAAAACGTCCTCGTAGGCGATTGAAAAATGCTAATCGGTAGAACAACAACAATACAAAAAGCTAAAACACTGAGAGGTACAAAAGAACTTAGAAAAGACAAAAACCAACAAATCAGCCACATCTGCACCGAACTGGAAGAACAAGCAAAAAGATGAAATAGCAGAGGAACATAAGAAAAATTAAAGGATCTGACTAAGAAATTTTTTTAAAAAAATGCAATGTATTAGAGCAAAAATGGTATAATGTTATTTGATAAAAGATGATAGCAGACAGATGGAAGGAATATGGAAATGAACTGTTTGATGATGAAATGGAATATAAAAGCATGGAAGAAATAAACAGACATCCAAGTAACAATAGGCAAGACTTTGAACCTCCCCTTGAGATCTGAGGTAAAGACTAGAGGAAAACAAAAACAATCAGCAGGGATTGGTAATTAATCAACAAAACTAGGACAATTGATTAGTTAATCGATAAGATGATAAATTAATTCTAATTGTAATCAGAATGGCTAATTTTATTAAAATCAATATTTATTCTAATACCAAAAAAAAGGTTAGAAATTTACAAATTATAGAACCATTGCATTGATATTTTACAAGCAAAGTCATGCTTCGAGTAATACTGACAATTGACAAAAGATGGAGGCAGCCTGGAGAATAAGCTGGTTTTAGGAAACGGAGAGGAACAGAGATCAAATAACCAATGAGATGATCATGGAAAAAGCAAAAGAATATCAAAACCATTGTACAGTGTTTTATAGATTATAGTGTTTTGTTTGATTATCTCTCATTGAAAGCTCTGGTATGTCATGCTAGATTTCCAACCATTTCCAGCACATCTAGTACATCATCTTCTAATGAATTTGTATAAATGTCAAAAGGAGCAATAAAAATCAATGAGGATAATAACAGACTGGTTTAGAATTAGAAAAGATGTTAGGACAAGGGATATTATCACCATTTCTATTTAACATCATATCAGAAATGATAATGAGAAATGCATTGCATGGATTTAAAGGAGGACAAGAATTAGGAGGAAAAACATTCAACAATTTGAGATATGACTGATGATATAATCCTAATAGGATCAGAAGAAGAAGGACAGCAACTGGTTGACAGAAAAGTCGGAAAGCAAAAATATGGCCAATTTCACCTTCGAAGAACAAAATTAGAAACAAAATTTAATGACAACAAATGGAAAGAAAATTAAGATTATTGTTATTGAAAATAATCTTTGTGGACAAATTCACATATCTAGGAGCAATAATCACTGCGTAATAAGAAATCTTCAAGAAGAAATAAACTCACGATTAGGAAAATAATAATAATAAGTAATAATAAAATTAAAAACTGTCTGGAAAAACAGCAAAATCAGTCATGAAAAACAAAGGAAGATTAATGGAATGAGACCATGGAGTGAAGCAACTTATGGATTCAAGCTGGACCATCAAAAAGAAAAATAAGACAAAGACTAGATAAAGAATCAACTCTCTCAGAACAATTATAAAGAATATCATGGACTAAAAAACAAACAAATGAAGAAGTCAGCCAAAAAGCAAATACACAAACTAAAACTTCTTTAACATAATTATCAGTACAATTGAAAACTGAGTTATTTTGGTCATATACAAAGAAACAACAAAGATAAGTTACAGCAAACAGGACAACAAAGGACCGATCTGCCAGGAAAAGGAAAAGGACAAGGCCGAACAGAAGATGGGTGGACGACAGGAGAAGAATGGACTGAATGGCTATAACAACAGCAATCAAAGCATCAAAAGAAAGAACTTCAAATTGATTCATGACGTCCTCATCTTCAACTAATGAAGGAAAGAGGAAATGATGATGATGATGACTGATGAATTAGTATTTTAAAACTGTTTTGCGTGGTGTGTCAACTGTATAGAACATCGTTTATTCTAGCCACCTTGACATTGGGGGATTTTGAAATGTTTAGACAAGGTCTGAGTCTCTACACTTTTTGCTCATCCCTAGTCAATTGGAAAAAAATTAGAACTAATTTTAAAACTAATCAATCAATTCCCCTAGAGCAGGCCTAGAATAAACACTAATTGATTAGATTTTTGTCTAATTGTGCCCAAGACTAGAATCAATAATGATCCTATACTGTATAGGCTATATAGTTCTCTGGTCATTTCAACAGAATTTGCACCGATCATAAAATATTATTCTTTGACAATTTGACATTTCGTGCTGTGAGGTCGAAGAGGACTAACTATTGATACGGCGCGTTTAGATAGAGTGGCTAGCACTGATGACATCCAGGATGATTTGGGATTGCTTTAGACAGGTGCAGGCCTATAATCGATAAATTCAGCACGTTGGTTAGAATGGGACACGAGCGGTTGTCATAAGCACCCAAACAACGGACATTTGGGAAATGAAGAAGAGTACAGGGACGATTCTGTGTAAAGACTCTGTAGCGGGTGGTGTAGAAATTCGACCATTGCTAAGTGCATTATTATTATTATTATTATTATTATTATTATTATTATTATTATTATTATTATTATTATTATTATTATTATTATTATTATTCAGGGGCGTTGCTACGGGGGCTATATCGGCATATATAGGGCCTGCCCCACCCCCCAAAAAAATAGTATATATATATCTATAATACAATATATATAACATATATATTCATATATATATATATTACATATAACATATATAATATATAATATATATTATATGTATAATATGTATATTTATATATATTATATATATATACAAATATATATATCTCCTAATTTATACCCCACCCCAATCAAATTCCTAGCTATATTATTATTATTATTATTATTATTATTATTATTATTATTATTATTATTATTATTATTGAAATGGCGCTATAGAAGAGAACAATTCAAAAGACAGCCTCAGATAATACCACGTGTGAATAACGGTGTCTTAGATGACTCGCATTTTAAAGATAATTCAATTTTATGATTTAGCAATGAATTTGTAAATTCAGGAATATAGTCAATCAGACCAGGGGCGTAGCCAGGAATTTTATTTCGGGGGTATAATGTGATTTGAGGGATATAAATTTGAAAAACTTTGGAAATCTTAAAAAACACATTAAAAATTTTAAGGTAGTCTGATTTTGGGGTATATATACCGATATACTGTCCGTCGCTACGTCCCTGAACCAGACATTTTCACTAAGACAAAAGTCTCTTAAAATTATGTAATTAATGAGGTCCCACTTCTTATCTTACGCCTCAAACTCCCTCTTAAGTGATTAGTATAGTTCTAAATTGGCATACGAGTGATGATACGACTGTCAAATTGATGCTCTGTATCTCAGTATGTTGATTGAGAAACAGTATTGCAGAGGTGCGCAACCTTTTAAAGATGAAGGGCCACATTTTTCGGTTCCGAGACTCCGCGGGCCACATGCTCTTTTTCTTTTTCTAATTCACTTAAAATCACATTATTTTTATCATCAGTGGTTTTCACGCAGGCCTACTTAGCATCCTAAACCACTTAAAATCACATTATTATAATGCAGAAGTGGTACGTTGACAGTAACCGTTAATATCAATATTTAATATGGTTATGGATAAAATTTAATTCGACAGGACTAATGGAATTAATAGAATTTCTGATGAATACAATCGATCCAGTAGGAAAAAATTAAATAGAAATGATTAGTACTCTAATTTACATGTACAATTAAAGGTTAAGGTCTTGTTAATCAAGAAATACTATGACCATGTTCAATTATTAATTCATAAAATTTAAAAGCCAAAGGTCAATCGCCTTTTTTTACAGCCAATGGAGTTGTTGGGACTGAACGTCTTTAACAATCTTATTCATATTTTTGGCAGTTCATTTGTTGCAACTTTCAAAACCAAGCACCCAATCTGAACCTTAGAACATTTTTGTTTAATTTCATTACAGAATATGTTTGTTCACACAAGTAAGTCTTACAAATAGTCAAAGGCTTTAAAGTGGCCCCTGACGGCTTTCTTGGTTTCATGTTTCAGCTCAGAAGAAGTCATTCGTTCCAAGTGTCTAAGTCACCATCAATTCAAGTTATTAATGGCATACCATATTACAGATGTGTGTGTGTGTGTGAGAGAGAGAGAGAGAGAGAGAGAGAGAGAGAGAGAGAGCACAGGACGAATTATAGAATGCTTTGTTGAACTGATAGCAGAAATTTGCGAATTTCTTAGCAGCCGTTCGGGGCCACTTTAAAGTCTTCGGGGCCACTTTCCATTGAAATCCTGGAAACGTCCGCGGGCCACAAAAAATCGCCGGCGGGCCACCAGTGGCCCGCGGGCCACGGGTTGTGCACCCCTGCAGTATTGGAACATGAGATATAACCTCCATTTGGCCAAACCAGAGAAAGTTTGCTTTTATTAGAACCACCCAATTTTTCCAATCCTATCAGACTTTACTGACTGTTCATAATCAGTCAGTCAGTCAGTCAGTCAGTCAGTCAGTCAGTCAGTCAGTCAGTCAGTCAGTCAGTCAGTCAGTCGGTTCTGTCCGTTCGGTCTTTCTATCTGTCTCTCTCTGTCCGTTTGTCTCCATTTCTTTCTATCGGTTTGTCTGTCACAATGTAGGCCAAGTGTGACGGTTAAGTGTATGCGTAGATGTGTGTGTGTCCACAGATGTTTCTGTTGTTTTCCAGTTTGTCAGTTCGTCGTGCACAAACGCTGTCATGAGTTCGTCACGTTTCAATGTCCTGGCGCAGACACTGGACCAGACACAGATGTTAGTACTGTACAGACAAAACGCTTATCACGTTCACTGCGATGCGTTGAAAAAGAACACTATTTAGGAAATGTAAGAGTGTTTTCGAAGAATAATTAACCGCAGCTCCGGTTTTTAAAATTTCTTTCCTGCAGCTTTTTTCGATGGCAGCAGATTTAGCCTTTTAAGACTCGAGCTTCTCGTAAATGAAATAGGCTTAAGACGCAGTTACCATGCGATTTAATGAATCCACTTTGTGCAGTCTTGCTTAAATGTAAACTATCCAGACGTATAGATTGACGAATGACGCTGTGAAATTAACGCTGTTTTTGATCCCAAATCCCAGCACTTACACAAATTTTGCATTGAACTGTGTCTTTTCCCCTCCAACCAAGTCGATCCCCGAAAGCCTCAATTCCCCAAAGGCCTGGAGTCTGGATAAAACACTGATCACACCGAAGTAGGCCTACTGTCAAACCCAGTTTAAAAGACACATCTCTTTCAAGTCAACTCTATTCTTTCGTAGTCTGTCTTGCTGTTTCCTCACTCTGTCGACTCAGTGGCGTAGCCAGTATTTCCACAAGGGGGTTGGTGTTGGTCGTGACCAACTTTGGAAAAATCTTGACAAGCAAAGCAAAAAAGGTCATCCTCCGCAGTACACATTTTCTAATTACCGCAAAATACGTTGACAGGCAAAAAGATCATCCGCAGTATTTTCCACTCATTTTTATAATTACCGGAAAATACGTTGACGGGCAAAAAAAGCTCGATGGGGGGAGGCATCCCGATTCCTCAGTCATCAACATGGTGGAACCGCCACTGTGCAGACCTACCCCGTTGACACCGGTCGTCCAGCCATTCGAAATGATCCATGACTCATGTAACCATTAAGCATCTTCCGATCCAGACTTAAGACACATCTCTTTCAATTGGCGTTTCCTCCATAGTCCGTCTCACTCTCTCCCTCTGACTGATCTCTGGAATGGCCTGGATCTTTTGCGGATTGATTTTGAAGTACCATCGATTGATACCTTGGGTATTAGAACTGGTGCTATAGAAGTGCATAATTATTAATTATTATTATTTAACCAATTGGATCCTTGACCCATCATGACCCACGTGATAGCTACATCGAGTATCGATGACCCATTTTATCCATTGGTCCCAGTTATTATTTTACATACAAATGGGCGTTTAGTAGGCCTACCAGGGATATTTCTATGATCGTGAATTTAGGGGGGTGTCGACCTCAAATTGGGAGGGGGTGTCCGGAGCTAATTAGTATGCAGTTTGTATGCATACCATTGTCACATTACCATATTTTTGTAGGGGGGTGTCGACCTCAAATTGGGGAGGGATGTTGGGGAGTGTTAGGGGGTAAAAATATCCCTGGCCTACGGAGAGATTTTCAAAAGCGACAGGGTTCGCGGTCTATCCGCAGGAGCCAGATGGGAAATCTTCCCGGGTATTGCAGAACATTGGGCGTCATTAAGCGTACAAGGAAGACAGACGAGGAGGAGGAGGAGAAGGAAGAGGAACAAGAGGAGTAAAAGGAAAGAGTGCGTTAAGGCGTACGTGATATGCCAGTAAACATCGCCTGGGTATCGTAAACCCCGACCATGCTTTCACTGCAATATTACTGCATGCAGTTTTATCGGTATGTCCAAGGAATACTATAGGCATATATCCTACAGGAGGTCGATTGACTCTTAGAAATAACTTAAAAGCAAAAGGATGCAGTTAGATTCGTACATTCCGCGCATTTTGTTATTTTATAATCGTTGTCCCTTTTGCGACAGACTCGAGCAAACATGTCAAAACAGAATCGGCGCTACAGTGAGGCCTGGGGTCCCTGCCCCTATTGAATGCCTCCCCTCAGTGGCCCCCCATAAATAAATAATAAATAAAATCCCGTAAATTTATATAGAGCTTTGGGTGTAGTACAGTAGTAGCTACCTATTCTTATGCGATTATACGTTAGTGCACCATTCTTATCCGCTAGATATGTCCAGATTTATGAAAACTTGTTGACACACGCTTAATTTGAAGTTTCCACCCCAACAGCCCTTTGCCAAATCCTGGAGCCGCCACTGGTTCCATGCAAGATTAAGCCTAGCAGACATACTGTATCTTGTACGAATTTTCTAAAAACCGAGACGAACGTATTCACGTTTCATTTTCTTATGATGTCATGTGATGAATTTATATAGCGCATTTTAAAATATTGCTTTTAAAAGAATAGGTCTAGGCTGAGGCAATGGCGGCTCCACATGAGGGACCCGGAGGGAGGCTGTGCCCCTATTGAATGCCTGGCCCCAGTGGGCCCCCTGTTGGGACCCTATACTTACTACTACATACCTATCAACAAATGGTTGGCCCCATGCTTAGAAGTCGCCATCCCAACGCCCCTCCCCCCACTTGCCAAATCCTGGAGCCGCCACTGGGCTGAGGGCGTCAATGCAGGTGTGGGGGCAGGGATATTTTTGCACTCTAACATCCCAACACCCCCTCAATTTTAGACTGACACCCCCTCCCCAACGTCCCCCCATCTCAGCTATGGAGTGACCTTTTTGGCCGGTCAGACTTTTTGGGCAGAGGACCCCCAGATTTTACCGAAACTCTCTCAACTTGATAATCCTAGAAATAACCCTGTGTGCATGGGGCGATTGAATCAATTAGAGTCGCTTGTTGCTGAAATAACTGAATCTCTTTCACACAGGTTTGCTTAGCCTCCTAAACCACTTAAATAACATTATTATTATTATTATTATTATTATTATTATTATTATTATTATTATTATTATTATTATTATTATTATTAACTGAGCATTATTTTGGTGTATTTTTAACAATTAAATTTCAGGCGACAAACAGACACAAGTTCAAGCTGCACACGTACAGCAGTCCGACTTTCTGCGACCACTGTGGGTCGCTGCTCTACGGACTTCTCCATCAAGGACTGAAGTGCGATTGTAAGTATGGGAGACATCATCCGTTGTCCATTGTTGGCCTATGCAGTAATAACGACGACGACGACGACCTATCTGTCGCAGGCGGTCATTACTGAATAAGAATAACAGCAGCGATGATGAGATCAGACAGTCTGTCTCAGTCTGTTTCTGTCTATGTCTCTGTCTCTCTCTCTGTCTCTCTCTCTCTCGCTCTCTTTCGCTCTCCCTCCTCCCTCTCTTTTTTTTCTTATTTTCTCTTTCTCTTCCTTTCTCTCTTTCTCTTTTTTTCTCTCTCTCCCTCCTCTCTCGCTCTCTCTCCCTCTCTTTTTCTCACTATTTCTTTCTCTTTCTTTCTCTTTCTCTTTTTTCTCTCTCTTTGTCTCTTTCTGTCTCTTTTTCTTTCTCTGTCTTTCTCTCTCTCTTTTTCGGTGTCTCTGTCTCTCTCTGTCTCCGTCTCGGTCTCTCTGTCTGTCTGTCTCTGTATGTCTGTCTCTTTTCTTTTTCTCTCTTCTCTCTTCTCTTTCTCTCTCTTCTCTCTCTTTCTCTCTTCATGCGGCCATAGGTTTTTGTTTTTTTTTTCTCTGCGTGTCTCGAGTCTGCAATTCGTTCGTTCTGATTTCTAGAGTCTCTCTCTCCGTCACTGACATCTGTCAGATCCGCTGCTTTGAAGTCGGCCTAGGTTGTTTGTTTCTGGCGACTCAGGATTAACGGGGCAGTGTTGTAACCATAACATGCATTCGTTGTCTAGGCGGCGCACTCCTATATGACGAGGACGAGTGCTGAAGTAGGAACTGAAGAATTGCGATTCGTTAAATTCTCCTGAATTTCGAAAAAGCCGCTGTCGCGTGCTCTGATAGGGGTAAATCAGATAAGATCAGGCACGTCATATTCTCATTTAACCAGACATCGTGGCAGTCATCAGATCCGCTGCTGTTGAAGTCGGCCTAGAAAGATTGAACGACTGTTGTAACGTACGTCTATTTATTTTGGCATCTTTCAAGTGGGGAGACGGTGGGCGCAAATGGACAGGGTTCAGGAAGCAGTAGATGGCGTTAGAGTGTTTCACCGAGAGATGGCAGTTGGATTTGGGCGACGAAAGTGATCAGTTAGAGCTTCACCGTGTTTGCATAAATTGCGGAAAGCAATCTAACGACTTCAGGATTGATTCAATCGTTCATCAGACAACAGCGCTTCGCCATCGACAAAATGGACAAGTTTGTTGTTAAACGTCGTAAATTGAATGTCGAAGACCCTGAACAAACTGTAAGTACTTCAGATACAACATCTGGTCCCATCAGAGTGGGCTAGGACTACTGAAAAACTATAATCGTATAAATCTCAGGCATTCAGATTTTATGGGGGTTGGCCATAGTTTTCATCCTTCCCAATCCTATTGTATGGAGCCTTATTCTTGATTTTATATCCTTGCTGACTGCCTGTGCTTTCAATGACACCTTCAACACATCTGAATGGCTGACTCTTTCCATGTTTTTGTCCATTCATCATATTCAGATTTTTGTAGTTGTGTTATTAAAAACATTTTATTTTTGTTTACGTCCATGGACACTGCCTTCTTCAATTTTGATGAAATAAAAGTGTTGCAGAATGCAAATGTTTAAAACCGTGCCAGTTCACCTTGTGAATAAACATCTTACAGTCCCAGTGGCGTCACGGGGAGGAGGGGCCTAATCGATAAAGAACCTTCTTAAAACGTTTCTTTTGGAGGATTTTTGGAGGCTACTGTAAGTTAGTTAGGCAGACCCTCAAGGACCGCTGCCGTTAGGAGGGAGGAGTACTTTTTATTGTCTTCCGTGATTTGTCAGTGATCCCATCAGAGGGGCCAATATGGGGGGGATTTGTTGGAGCCGCCACCTTTTGCATATCAATTTGTTCAACTTCATTTTTTGACGACTTGATGGATGACAGCACTCCTGGAAAGCAATCGAGGAGGAGGAGGAGGAACAGGAGGAGGAGGAGGAGGAGGAGGATCAGGAGGAGGAGGAGGAGGAGGATGAGAGTGATTTGTCATGCCTGACAATATTGATTTGTTTGGCCTTTTGACCTTTTGACCTTTTGGGTACATACGACTAATCCGGCAATTGGAATGCCCACGACCATGTCGACATCCTGGATGCTCTAGACACGACATTATTGATTTTTTTCGTGTCAAACATGACGACTTTTGCTCCTCGTACAGGGAAGGAGTTGTCGTCGTCATCGGTCGTCGTCGTCGTCGTCGTCGTCGCGGTCAGAACCAGAGAATAATTACTCGACTGCTAAGCGGCAGTTTTTGCGGCCTATTCGCGACCCGCAGCAGCCCGAACTGCTCGCGTGTAAAATCCTTCGGAAACGGGGTCTTGAGGCGAGCGTGCCTAAGTAGGTCCAGGACTCGACGCCAGAGGTCGTTGTTCGCGTCCAGTGCAGTGAGAAATGGACTGCGTCTCTGTCTGTCTGCCTGCCTGCCTGCCTGCCTGCCTGTCTGCTTGTATGTCTGTTTGATCGCTCATGCTCCACAGTTCATTGATTTTCTGCAACGGAGAGAGGGGAGCCGGCGAATTACGGCTCCCAGACGCTCGGCGCTGCTACTGTGGAGTCCTGCAATGGACGCAGGCAGAGGGCAGGCAGGCAGGCAGGCAGGCAGGCAGGCAGGCAGGCAGGCAGGCAGGCAGACAGACACAGAGACAGACAGATAGACAGGAAGACATATAAACAGGCAGTCAGGGAAGTACAGGCAAGTAGACAGAGAGGATGCTGGTGAATAGAGAGACGCCGGTACGCAGGGCGGAATTCGGCGGCGACGGTGTCTTCGTGTGACGAGCGGCGTTCGGTCTTGGCGGAGGCAGCCGAGTCTCAGTCCTGGAACGATGATTATCTTGTCCGGCGCTGACGTCATCCGCGATGACGGCCGCTTAGGCGCGCAACGCTGACGTTCGTACAGACGACATTCGGGGAGAGAGAGAGAGAGAGAGAGAGAGAGAGAGAGAGAGAGAGAGAGAGAGAGGAGGGAGAGAGAGAGAGAGAGAGAGAGAGAAATAGAGAGACAGAGACCGAGATACAGACAGAAAGACAGATAGATACATGTAGAGAGATACAGAGAAAGAGAGAGAGAGAGAGAGAGAGAGAGAGAGAGAGAGAGAGAGAGAGAGAGAGAGAGAGAGAGAGAGAGAGAGAAAGAGAGACAGAGACAGAGAGACAGAGACAGAGACCTAGAAAGAGAGATACAGAGATACAGACAGATACATATAGAGGTAGAGAGAGAGAGAGAGAGAGAGAGAGAGAGAGAGAGAGAGAGAGAGAGAGAGAGATGACGACGCTGTTTGGCCGTGCATAAGCCACCGCCGGCGTTATAACAGCTGTCTGTCAAGCCCGGTCAAACAGACAGGCAGGCGGCGGCATACTGCTAAAAATCTGACACCTGTGTGTACCCGGCACTTGGGAATATGGCTATTTAACGCCGAAATGACATCGTTAGTCCACAAGATTGCCTGCCTGTGCGTGTTCCATGCAAGCCTTCTTTAGAGTCTGCCGACTGATCGGCAGATTAGCGCATTCGTTTACGGTTCGATTTTTCAAAGAAAAAACCCATTGGGACAGTGTTCTGTTATTGTCAGCAATTCAGACGAACCACTTATCAACCGTTTCCATTTCCTGCCAGTCCTGGACAGCTCACAAAATGCCATTCAGTATTCTTGTAAATATATCATGAGACAATTAGCTCCATTCAGTATACTGTATATCGATAGCTAATTGATCGGACGGCATAGTGGATCTCAAGCAGAGCAGATCCTAATGAACCACTCGAAACCTTGTTATCATCATCATCATCATCATCATCATCATCATCATCATCATCATCATCATCATCATCATCATCATCATCATCATCATCATCATCATCATCATCATCATCATCATCATCATCATCATCATCATCATCACCACCATCATCATCATCATCATCATCATCATCATCAGCATCAGCATCATTCATTGTTATTATTATTCTTTATTTTGTTGTCATGTCTTGAAAGTTCCGAAAGTAAGGAAGTAAAATCTCGTGGATTTACATATCGTTTTTGAATTAGTTCAACCGTAGATTCATTGTTATTATTATTATTATTATTATTATTATTATTATTATTACATGTATTATTATAATTATAATTATAATTATAATTATTATTATTATTATATGTATTATTATTATTATTATTATTATTATTATTATTATTATTATTATTATTATTAAGAGTGGTGGACAGATGGAATGAACTGGATGAGAGGATAGTAACGGCCACAACTGTGAACGAGTTCAAAATAAACCTCAGTAGTTTAGGATATTAGATTGGACGGGAAAAACAGTGGTTCTCACACAGGGCAGTCCCTACTGAACCACTTTAAACCATGTTATGTTATTATTATTATTATTATTATTATTATTATTATTATTATTATTATTATTATTATTATTATTATTATTATTATTATTATTATTATTATTATTATTATTATTATTATGACCTACAGAGACATTTCTGCTGTGTTTCGAACGATGCGCATAAACTCCTCTTCATCTCGTGAGTGTTATTCTTCATTTCGTTATTGCAAACATCCATCTTTATATGCTTGTATTTCATGGGCGAAGTCACTCCGGGCATTCATATTTCAATGACTGTGGGCCCAGCTGGGGTTGTCTCGCGACTGTGTCTCGATGTACTGGGACGCGGTGTGTGTGCTGCGTAAAGAATGCTTGTTTCGAAGATTGCAGAATTTGCAGGCAATCTATCAGGCTAACGCCAGATAATTGGAAAGGCGGAAAGCATAATATTTGGTGTCAGTGATCAGACTGCCTCTTGAGACAGAGTCGTGGTGTGTCAGCATTTTTTCACCAAGCAATGCGAATTTTTTCTGTTTACTGGAAACGTCTTAAACGTCTTATAAGGGGGAGTTCTTGAATGATTTTGATTTGACGATGCAGGCTGCCATCGGCTTTATGCATTATGAAGTTAACGGCGCTATAGACGTTTCGGATTAGATTGATTTCTATAAAAATAAAGATGTATGACGGAACAATATGAACGCTAAACTATAAAACTCCAAGATTTTCAAACGCACGTTCCATTTTATAACACTTTCGTCTCACTGTCTGTTCGGTAATTTTATCGCGTGTCATCTAGATCCAATCAATGTCATGCTATGACGTGTCCAGCGTTAGCATGCATGAGTTGTGTAAGCTCTTCCAAATCCCGGTTAACCCCCTCTTCTCCCTCCCCTCAATCCAGAATTTATCTGAGGTATTTTCGGTTTGTCCGAGCCATATTAAAGGTACGTTGTACTTTAGCCCCACAGTTAGTAAGTGGCGGCTCAACATGAGGGAAACGGGGGCCCATGCACTCCTATTGAATGCCTGGGCCCCCAGTGGCCCCCTCTGTTGGGACCCTAAACTTACTACCTCGTACCTATCAACAAATGGTTGACCCCATGCTTAGTTGCCACCCCAACGGCCCTCCCACTTGTCAAATCCTGGAGCCGCCACTGCATCTAGTAAACCTTGTCGCCACCATTCTGTCTGGCATCAAGCAATATTGATAATGAACCCCAGTGAGTAAGTAGCCAGAGTTCCGGAATAGGGAGGGGCACACTGACTTTTTCGAGGAAAAAAGACTACAAACAAAAAACGTAATCAAGGAGTTCATGGCGCATCGATTTAGTTCCAAATCTTCATACTTACCAGTCACCCTCCCCCCGACTGGTCCCCATCCAGCATAGGGGAAGTATCTGTCTCTGTCCTAGTCCCAGAATAAGGAACAGTATATTTTAATTCTTACCACGACAATCAGAGGCGCCCACAGAGGGAGAGAAGGAAGCAAATGCTTCCTAAAAAGCTAGGGGAGGAAATTCCCCCTGAGTTTTGGTTTTACGTTAGGGGCGGGGAGGGAGGACAGGGAAGGGGAAGTTGCTTTCAGCAGGCGGGGGCGCCCCTGATGACAATGAATGACTCCAGTTCAACTTTGTCATTGCTAAAAACTTAAAAGACATGCCCTTATTCGGTGCTAATCTGTTGAGAGGGCAACGCCAGTCAGAGTAGAGGTGTTTTGTGAATTATTGCTTTGTGCATTATATATTACAATGTTTTGTCGGAAAGTGCTGACAGATATACAGTGTAGAGTCACACTGTCACATCAAGTGATACTGTTTCACAATGCCATGTTATCCAGAGTTGGAAATATTTAGTTTAGTTTAGTTTAATGTTGTTATGGATTTGCGATCAGTTTGTCACAGGGTGTTTGTTTTGTGATAGCTCTTTGCAATGGGGTAGACCGTCTATTTGACTATTTGTTAGGTGAAGAAAGGTAAAATACCTGGTCACTGCTTATTGACTCCCCAACTACCTTCCTGGCCCACTCTAGCCGCAGCAAGGGAAAGTGTCATGCTGTCGCTAGCTATTTAACTATAAGTTGCTTTGCATATTGAAACAATTAAGAATTATTTCCACCCCTGATACTGATTAAACCGGCCTTGGTGGCTGGGGACACCCTATCTACGCTCCTGAAATGCACCCCCTGCTAAAAATTCGTTCGGACAGGCCTGACACTGACTTTTGGATTCTCTGCTGCGTATCGGTTGAGAGAGAGAATCTGTTGATGTATGCGTTACAGCTTGCGATATAAACGTTCACAAGCGATGTGAGAAGTTTGTTCCGAAACTGTGCGGTCTCGATCACACCGAACGCAGAGGCCGCATCTACCTGAAACTGACTCATAACAATGGAACGCTGGTGGTTGAAGGTAACATACCTGCAGCAGGGTTTAATCTAGGCTGTTTCCGGGGGAGATTTTTGCCCTTCCCTCCCCCCGGAAATTTCAAATTTCCCCCGGAAATTTTGGAATACTACATCAACTAACAGCAGCCCCCTAGCTGACTTCCTCCAGGCCTTGTCAGTTTCCTTCCCGGCTTTGTCAAGTTTTCTCCCGGAGTCCAGGAGTCTAGATTAAACATTGACCTGCAGACACCAAGAATCACCAAATGAAACAATACTAATTCAATTTCCCTCATTATTTTTACGTAGATGAGATTGATAATGAGCGATTCTGACTACCTGCGGTTATTTGAAGGTTTTTGCTGAGGTGTTTATCTGAAACAGCATAATTTTTCTAATCTATGCAAGATATTCTTTGTATTTTAGAGAAAAAATCACCGATTTGAAAAAGATTAGAGAGCAAAACTGTTTTCAGAATAATTTTTCTTTTCAAAAATAACTTTCTGAGTCTGTATTTTTCATCTAAATATGTGGTTATTTGATTTAAGATTTGAGTATTGGTGAATTTAACCGGTCACCGTGAGGGTTGAAAAATTTGGGTTGAAAATTTTGAGGTGGGAGCATATGTACTGGCCTCTCTGCCATTTTGAAAAATCCACTTCGACACCACTGGGAAATGGTAGTGCAAGCCATTTGCTTAATTTTCAGAATGAATTTGTAATTTGATCAGGTTGAATGTTACTATCGGATCCAATAGAAATAGAAATTTCGTGTTTTATGGATGGATGGATGTTTACTTACTTACTTAATTGCCAGTTGATTGTTTTTCGATGCAGTTGTAAACGTACATTCGTCTGGTCTTTGTCTAAACAAGTGATAGAAGCGAAGAACCTGAATCCGATGGATCCAAACGGTTTGGCTGATCCGTACGTTAAGTTAAAACTGATTCCATCAGAATCGGGAAAGTCAAAGCGGAAGACAAAGACCGTGAAGGCAAACCTCAATCCCGTATGGAACGAGACCTTTACCTTGTAAGCCAGTCGTGATATTTGAACAGAGATGCGACACCATCATCAAGTTAATTCTGCAACCATTGATTATCTCCCGGTGTTCAGCGTTACTGACGGGGGCGTAGCCAGAAATTTCGGAGGGGGTTTATAAAATTTGGGGATATATATTGTTAAGTTTTATATATGTATAATATATCATATACATAATACAAATTTTATATTATATTATACTATATACTATTTTATATTATATTATATATATATATATATATATATATATATATATATATATATATATATATATATATATATATATACTGACTCCCAACAGAGAGTTCCTACAGACATTTTTGGCAATTTTTTTGGCAATTTTTGCACATTTCACATTTATTTATTTATTTAATACATTATACATTATTACTTCATTTCCTTGGCCTGACCGCTGAATCTGTAGACAAAGACAGCGGGGTTTCGTTTACTCCATCCTTAAATCTAGACCCCTCTTGGCAAGCAGATATACACTAGACACAGTATTAAACAGTCTTGCACTAGACATTCTAATTACTGGACTTGTTGACATGAGCTGCTAATGTCGTCTTCGTGGTCGGCCATGACTGAACCCATTAGGCTTAATTGTCAATTGACACTCATCTTGAACGTCAAGAAACGGAACAAACAGCTTTTAACATGTGGCTGAACTCAGCGGTGTAGCCAGGAATTTGATTTGGGATGGGGGGTATAAATCTTAACTAGTCATTGCTATTTCAAAATCAAAACACGTGTTAATGTTCCACATGTGAACAAAACGGCTACTAACCAATAAAATTTTTGTGAGGTAGTCGGAATTTTTTTTTTTTTGGGGGGGTTATATATACCGATATACCCCCCCCCGTCCTACGGCCCTGGTTACTGAAGCCCGATCTTCATCATCTATTGTAGCCCCATATCATTTCTTGATCCAACGGCTTCCATAGTAGAAATCTATTGATTTGGAAAACCAATGTAGGGATTAGAGGACACTGTTTACTGACTCAATCCACTGGTCCATCCTATGCGTTGCATGCTGTTCTTGCTGTCATTAAGTGGCCATATATAAATGACGTCACGCACTTAGGAGGGCTGTTCAAACATTTGTGATGAAGTGTGACGACGGGGGGGGAGGTCCAGAAATGTGACATCACTTAATACTAAATATTTTATTAATACCGCAATGCCATGTTAGGCCTACCGCAAAATTGAACGTAGGCTTATTTTACACTTATAATTATTATACTTTCCATTGAGAACTACTTGGGACTATAATTGGGGTGGTATCCCGTTGCCTTCCCCAATGGTTTGAGTTTGGAGTTCCTTCTCCTAGACGGACATGCCTAAAGAGGCTTAGCGAGCTCCATCTGTCCCGGTTTAACATCCGAGTTCCTTCTCCTAGTCTGTCTGTGACCAGAGCCTTGTTAGCCGTCCAGCTATTTGGTTCCTGTGAAGCCTGCCCACCTCGGTTTCTAGGTGGTACTTCGGTTTTTACACCTTCTCCACTGATGGTATCAACAGTCATCACCATAAGCTTTTTTAACCACGATGAGGTGCAGGTTGGATTTTTTTTGGGGGACAAAGGATTAAAGTTTCAAGCTGCTGACAGAGATAGATGGCGCCAATGGGAACCAGGACCTGCTTCCGGGCAGAGAACTTAAAGAAAGAAAAATTATTATACACTTCATTTTTTTTAATTGAAAAAGTTTCTGAATATTGTTTCAACAATAACAATTATAATGAATATTTTCAAACCAAACGTTAATTTTGACGTTGAAAAGACGACAAGGGGGTTACGCGTTGTGACGTCATATTTGAGGGAGGTCTGACATTTTGTGACGACGTGTGACGAAAGGAGGTGCCAAAAATTGCAAAAATCGCGTGACGTCATTTATGGATGGTCCCTAACTTATTTAACTAACTCATTTAGTGTATTGAAATAATTGCTAATTCATACCCCAACTAGTCTGATTCCTTCCCATGAACTCAAATACCACTCTGGGGAAAACATGCATGCGTTAAACGTGTGAAATATGTTTCACAACCTATTGCTGACTCCTTGTTTGTGAAAGATATTATTTTGAGGACATTGATCTTCAATTGTCTGATAATTATATATAATTCGAGGTCCGCATATTTAAAACCACAAGCACATCTTTTCTCTATATTTTAGCTGCATTTATTGTACTGCATTGTTGAATTTACCTCATGGTTGTCCAACTGGCGGCCCGCGGGCCAGATCCGGCCCGCAGGACAGTTTCATCCGGCCCACCACCGAGTTTGGGAAAATAACAATTTTAGCTATAGGACCCGTTATTACCATTATTTTTAGGACTAGGAGGTTATCAATTTGCTTACTTATCCACAAGGACATAGAACAAGAAAAAATAACAATGTTTGATGCAATGTTTCATTGTGTCGTTATACATTTACAATTTACACTGTTAATTACTTAGAGTCTTAGACTTATAGACTTAGTCTTAGGTAATACAATACATTGTATTGTATTACCGGTACTTGTAATCATGTGCAGTGCAGCCCCCAACGTTGGGTTTGTGGTCCAATGTGGCCCGCCATCTGATCTGAGTTACTCTGATTTCTTACTATTCTTAAGTTATTTTGTCATCTTTGGTTGAGCTGAGTCATGTAAGTCTTTGATTTTGACGTTCAACAGTGTTCTGACAGCGGATGACTCTGCCAAGCGTTTATCGATCGAAATCTGGGATTGGGATCGCACTTCGCGCAATGACTTCATGGGATCGTTATCTTCGGTGTTTCCGAACTGGTTAAGAGCAACTCGGAGGGATGGTACAAGCTGCTGAGCCAGGAAGAAGGAGAATTTTACAGCGTGCCGTGTCCGGAAGAAGTGGCGCCATCTGCTTCTGACTTATCTGCTGCTGCAAAGGTAAGCCGTTCATCTGATTATTTCCACTACAACGGACAGGCAGCAAGGCAGCATTTGTCCGTTTTCTGTCTGGACAAGAACCCGTATAACAGCCATTCAGGATTTAATATGCAGCCAGGAAGACAAGCCACAGACACACAAAAATCCATGTAAAGTTGCACAATAGCCGGGCGTTTCTCATTTTACGCCAGTTACTAATTTTGGCAACCAAATATATAGTAGCTCATATTTTCGATGAACGCATCCTACCCGAAGCCTGGTTTTGCCAGGTGGTGCCGTTGCACTTTGGAATGTAAAAAAACTTAAATGGCTGTATTCATGATATATTGCCACAGAAGTGTGCAAAATTTGATGCATTTTGACATAAGGTTGTGAAAATATTTACAATGAAACTAGCAGTGTTGTATGAAGTACTGAGTTTGAGTACTCAAGTAAAAGTACAAGTATTATGTCATTTTTTTACTTAAGTAAAAGTAAAAAGTACCTATAAAATAGTTACTCAAGTAAAAGTAAAAAAGTACTCCTCAAAAAGTTACTTTTTAAGTAAAAAGTAAAAAGTACCGTGACAGACAGAATCATCAACAACTACACATTATCATGCTAAATCACATTTTTATTACTACTTTTAAGCAGCATGCAGAAGCCTCAGCAGTCAACACGTACACATTTACACCATTAACTGCATTAGAACAAATGCTGGTTTCACAAAGCCGTAGCTAGGGGGCAGAGGCAAGCTGTTCTGGGCGCCGTCCTCGAAGGCGCAATTTGCACACTAAGTCCTTAGCTTTTCATACCACTTTCCTCCGGCGTGAAAATAATGTTGATAAATAAAAAAAAGGTCATCGCCGGTTTTCAGACTGTCACAGGTTAAAAATTTGTATGTTGTACGTTGCCGTGAAAACTCGGGTAAGCAAAAAAAGGCCATCACCGGAATTTAGGGGCGCAGAATTTATACCTTGCCCCGGGCGCCAACTGCTCTAACTGCGGCTCTGTGATTGCATGTAGGTCTAAGAAAGATCAAGTTTTCAAACAATCTGTCAGTCATGCGTGTACGTTTGTTGGTCATTGTACGACTGTATGACTAAACACGGGAAGTTGTGAAGAATTAAACAGATACTCCAGTAAATGTATCGAAATTTGGCGATGAGAAATTTTACTTGTAACGAAACGTGAAAGACATAATGTAACGAAGTAAAAGTACTAATATTTGAATAAAAACTTACTTCGTTACAAGTAAAAAGTACTGGGTAAGTTGTGTACTTCATTACAGTACGAAGTACTCAGAATTGTACTTAAGTATTGTAACGCGTTACTTTTACTTCGTTACCGTGCAACACTGGAAACTAGGTGGCACCGGTTTTATTGGTCCACCCTGTAGTATATATATATATATATATTATATACTGTATATATAATATATATATTGTATATATTATATATATATTATATATATATTATATATATATATTGTATATATATATATTGTATATATATATATATATATATATATATATATATATATATATATATACTCATACACGATGCATGTTCTAAAACTTTTAAATTTATTATTTAATATTCTGAAATCAAATAACAGACATTTTTGTGATTAACTTATGAAGGAGTGTTATGGTATTATTGAAACAGTTTGGTTTTTTGGAGTAGCAATTGTAGCATTGTGAGAAAAGCTCACTTGTGTGGTTTGGCATGAAGTTCGTAATATTAAATACACTACTGATCTGCTCAATTACAATAAATACATACAACTTCTGCAAGAAGTGCTGGGCCTGCTGGCTGAAAACTAGCAAAATTTGTTAATTTAATTTGGAACACCTATTCATGATGTCACTCCTCAATTTTGTCATTTCTAATTTGATTTTATTATTATACTTTTATTATGTGTTTATTAGTATTAATTATATTATAATGTTTACTGTACTTTAATCTTCTGCATTATTAACTTTATTTTTGCTGTTGCTTCAATTTAAATGACCCATTGACATTAATGTGCTAGGTGCTTTCAGTCCTGTGTTTTTGTAACCAACCAATTGCTGTAGACGCTTGCAAGCTATTTCCCAGGAGTTGCGTTCTGGGGGTAGGGAGTGTCCCACAATTGCAGGGAGTGTCAATGTCCACTGTTTCATCTAGACTCCTTGGACCCAGGGTGGGAAAAGAATTTGTCTTGGGAGGTGGAAGGGGTTATATGCTTGACTCTGGAAATAAGGAAAATGCAAGCCACAAATATTATGATTTCCGTTGTCATCTCTTCCGTTTTTATACAGTCCATTCTAATTTTCATGGAGTCAGTTATAGTGGCTCAAGTTTCAATTTCCAGAGGTGAATTTCCCCCTTTAGAATTTTAAATGAATAGTTTTAACATCAGTCTGTTTTGGTGATAGCCAACACCACCACCCAAAAGGAGTGTAGGGACAGGGGGTGTCTGTCACAAACCGGGGTTATAACCCCCACTAGGGGTGTAAGAACATCCCTGGATGCTTGCATAATTTGGTGTAGGTTTATCAGATTTGTATTATGATGGTGAAGCTGCATCTTTCATCTTTACTGCTTACCGTATATACTCGTGTATAAGTCTGCAAATTTATGCTCTAAAATTTCCTTAAAACGCAGTTGAGTTATCCACGAGTATATACGGTATATATTGTCGCTGATGCATCAAGGTGTGGCACATTACACAGAACACATTAATTTCAACTCATGCCAGTTGGCATTTGAATGCATAAGTTATAAGAGCACAAACCCCAGGCGCGATTCCAATATTTGATGAAATATAGCACAGGGCTCATTCATCGTCTCAGAGCTGCTGCTCAGCATTATAATACACCGCCTAAGCTTAATCATTATCTGACAAGGATGACTGCTGGTAATTTTAAAGTACATAATTTGTTATTTCCCATAGATTATGTAAATGCTTTACATAATTCACTATTCCATCTACATAATTCACTATTCCATTAATCTCCATCTACATAATTCACTATTACATTAAAACGGCGTTAAGGCAATTCTTAACACTTTTCATGAAGTCAGTGACAATGATGGAATAGTGATGCTGCCTGGAAGACTTCTGCCAAAAATAACACAAGATAGATCTTTCCATGGCATTGGACATGAAATAAAGAAATATGAACTGTGGGAGATTCTTTGCTCTTCTCTTGAGTTGAGTGTTGAAAATAACGAATGAACTTCATAAGGTATAAACCAGTGGCGTCATTTGGGGGCAGGAGGCCACGGCCCCAAGAAAATCAAGAAATAATGTATAATGCATTAAATAAATAAATAAATGTGAAATGTGCAAACAAATCACCAAAAAGTGCACAAAATTTGCCAAAAAATGTAAAAAATTTACAAATTTGCCAAAATTGGCCCTAAATTTGTCCAAAATTTGCCAAAAATTGCCCAAAATTTGCCCAAAATTGTCCAAAAAATTATCTCGCCCCCAAGAAGGTGTGAAATGACGCTACTGGTATAAACAGTTATTCAT
Source organism: Metaphire vulgaris (assembly GCA_018105865.1). Lineage (NCBI taxonomy): Eukaryota > Metazoa > Annelida > Clitellata > Crassiclitellata > Megascolecidae > Metaphire > Metaphire vulgaris. The sequence continues at coordinate 6,437,585 of CM030853.1, forward strand.
TTGTTTTAAAAATTCAATTGATGTTATAAATTTTTCAGACTTCAAATGATTTTGCTGAATATGTTGACGTGAATAAATTGTATAAAATATACCTACTGCCATCACTGCCAGAGGCGTAACGAGGGTATCCGGCGCCCGGGGGCAAAGTGCACCGTTGGTGCCCCAACACTGCTGACGAGCAAAAAAATGATGCCATCACATCGTTCTCTCGGCGCCCCTCCCCTCAACTCTCTACGGCGGCCCTCTCCTTATACTCCTGATGAGCAAAAAAAGGTCCCCACACTTCTTTCTTCTTATTTATTATGTATTTGACTGTTTAACTTACCCAAAAACCTGACTTTGGCGCACCCTCACCTCGGCGCCTGGGGGATATGCCCCCACATCCCCCCTTCGCTACGCCTCTGATCACTGCTAGTTCATGTTTTAATAAATATGCACGATTTGCAGCACATGTACAGTAATACACTGACAGATGTCAATCAATATTAGTACAGTAATACACTGACAGATGTCAATCAATATTAGTACAGTAATACACTGACAGATGTCAATCAATATTAGTACAGTAATACACTGACAGATGTCAATCAATATTAGTACAGTAATACACTGACAGATGTCAATCAATATTAGTACAGTAATACACTGACAGATGTCAATCAATATTAGTACAGTAATACACTGACAGATGTCAATCAATATTAGTACAGTAATACACTGACAGATGTCAATCAATAGTAGTACTGCAAATATCCCGTCACCAAAAGGTTGGGTTCTTTCAAGAGATATCAGAATGGAAACAGCAAGACAAATATCCTGTCTTCACCAAAAGGAATTTTAGGGGCAATGCTGTCTTTACACCACGGACAATTGAAGAGATGTCAGAGATGGAAACAAGCTAAAGACATACTACTACTACTACTACTTGTACAAGGACATAGAGAGAGCTTTGTATTTAATGGGAATTTGTAGGGCAGCAATACTGGGCATTTCACTGCAAGGACTTCAGTGTATTTTAAAACACACAGGTCTTGTCTGTCTTCGTCTTTGTACTTTTCTCGGATGAATCGTCTATCTCCTTAGATGTTTGACATTTATTTTGACGTATTGCTTGGTTGTTTCTCGTTCTTTCCGTATCTGCTTTGCTGGGTACTTTTGCTGTCTTGCTGGTAATTGTTATCATCAGTGATGTGCAGTCTTTGGTCACCGTAATACCGGTACTTCCCCTTTGCATTCATTTGGATGCAGTGGCGGCTCCACCGGGGGGGGGCAGGGGGGCCCGTGCCTCCCCTATTGAGTTCCTGGCCCCCCAGTGCCCCCCCAGTTGGGACCCTATACTTAATGCTACATACATTAAACAAATGGTTGGCCCCCGTGATTGGAAGTTGCCACCCCAACGGCCCCCCACTTGTCAAATCCTAGAGCCGCCATTGTCTGGATGTAATTTAATCAGACTGACAAGGCAGTCCACAGCGGCCTGGCGTGTTGACAGGAATCAGCCACCGCAGCTAGATAATGCAGCATCAGATCTCTTGAATTAAATAATCTGCTTTCATGCCTTCATGTATACTTGCTGTTAAGAGAGATAACTTTTGCTACTTGACTTACAATATATCGTAAGATTATCTTACAATATATCGTGAGATTATCTTACGATATACCGGTATCTTGCGATTATCTTACGATATATCTTACGATTATATTAGGACAACTTGAGTCTCAAACTTAAGAGTCAGAGTCTTTATGCTCATCCTAAGATTATCTTAAGACATTTTTCAAGAATTTGGCCCTCGGTCTTCTGCTGCATTAACTCTTCAGATACGACACATTTGCACCATTCTAGATAAGCAAGTCTTTTCAGTGGCTGGGCCGAGAATATGGAATTTACTCCCAACATTGGTCTGCTCCGCTGAGTCTCTTATGGCATTTCGACCACGATTGCTATCTGCCATGACAGGAACTAGAAAATCAGACTGACTTATTGGATTACTATTTGACTTTGGAGTGATCATTGACTGTTCCAAACTGCATTACTAAAATGGCACAATAGAAGTTATTTAGTTAGTGGTTGTTGGTATGTCTCTTTTATCACAGCAACAAGTTTCTTAGCCTGGAAATTAAATTTTAGATTCTTCTGCAGTTACCGAATGAAGTTATTATCCATAGTGTTGCTCTTTGGTCCAAGATTACCTATTCCATAAAAAATTGAATCAAAAAGAAGACTTGTTTTCTGAAAAAGTGATCATTAATTTTGTATGATATGCATTACATACATATACATTCAGACTCTGTATATAGTATTTTTTATCTGTAATGTAATTTATATAACAGTGTTCAAAAATCATCCTTCATTTATAGAATTACTCACATATTGAAGACGGAAAACAGCTGCAAGAATCACTGGACCATGTCAGACTTGTTGATGGAGTCCAAAAGCAAGACTTCATTCGAGCGACAGATTTCAACTTTCTTGTTGTCCTTGGCAAGGGCAGCTTTGGAAAGGTTCGACTACCTGTGTACATCATTTTATTAATGCAATGCTGGTTGATGGCATAAAAATATTATTTCATAATTTTTTACATTAAAAATTTTATATGAAGTCAGGTTGAGTCAGCTGTTGATAGGGTAAAGATCCAGCTAAAACCCGCATATTTAGGAACATTAAACCATTTCTCTACAATACATTGAAAAAGCTTTTAATCAGTGTCCTACTGCAGTTTGAGTTTGTACTCATTTGCAGGTGATGCTGGCCGAAAGAAAGGGAACTGATGAACTGTATGCGATTAAAATTCTCAAAAAGGACGTGATCATTCAAGATGATGACGTGGAATGCACGATGATCGAAAAGAGAGTACTTGCCATGTCGGGGAAACCTCCTTTCCTCGTAGCTCTGCATTCCTGCTTTCAGACGATGGTATGTTCCTGCAATAGCGTAATCTCTAGATGGTAGACATCCAGTGAAGTAGCGAAGGGGGTTTTTGGGGTTAAAACCCCCCTTGGCTGGTGAAATAAAATACTTTTTATGAGTTTCCATGCATTTTTTATTTTTTGACGTGTCTTTGGGGGTCAAAATTCCCCTTGGCTACAGACGTTAAAGGTTTAAGTAAGAGGCAAGGACCTTTTTTTCTTGTCAGCTAAAAAAGTAGAGGTGATAAGGTATTTTTTGCTTGTCAGGATTTTTCCAAAGTTGGTCTTGGTCAAAACCAAAAACCAAACCCCCCTTCTGAAAATTCTGGCTACGCCACTGTAGACCTCTATCTCTCTGTTACGTCTCTGAACTTATCTGCTCCCATCACAGGAGAGGACATGACAAAATATTTTTAAAGTAATGAATTGGGAGGTACAAGCAACGTTTCTTTAGAGCCATTGTACTATTCAAGGTTATAATATTTGTGAGTTCTGATTTTCTTTCTGTAATATGCTGAATTTATGCATATAGAACGACAAAATATTTTAACAGTTTTGTAGATATGTGAGCAATGTGCATATAATTTTATTTATAGAAAATATAAATGTTGAAGTTTAAAAAAAATTTAGAACCAATGTAATATATTTTGCAGATTTTCAATTATATGCATCCATTTTAAAACACATCTCTTTCTATTAGCTTTTCCTCCATAGTCGGTCTTACTCTTTCCTGACTAATTAATCTCTGGAATGACCTGGTCTTTTGCAGATGGATTTGAAGTATTATTATTATTATTATTATTATTATTATTATTAGCTAGACAATTTATATAGCACAATAATCATGGCAAAAATGACAAAAGACAAGAGTGCTTTACAATACTACGTATACCCAATGGTGAATAGGTGAGTCTTAAGATTACTTAGGAAAAGTCTGAAAGAGTCAGAGTTTGTAACGTAGTCCGGTAGTGACTCGTGAATTCCACAGTTCAGGATTGCCCCGTGTGACCGACCTGTCGCAGTTGCCGAACTTGGCAGTTTTAGACGGCCAAGTTCGGCCAAGTTTAAGTACCATCAATTGATACCCTTTGGTATTAGAACTGGTGCTATAATAATAATAATAATAATAATAATAATTATTATTATTATTATTATTATTATTATTATTATGGATTGTTTTGTGACTGAGAATTGGCTGAGAATTGTTATTTACTTCATAATTATTAAGTCTTAATGATAAGGTTAAAATAAAAATTTAAAGTTATTAACTTTTTGTGAAATATTTTATCTTAAAAGGATCGTCTATATTTTGTTATGGAATATATTAATGGAGGTGACTTGATGTACAGAATCCAACAGGAAGGAAAATTCAAAGAGCCTGTAACAGTGTACGTGTCTCTCTTCCTCAATACAGTACAGTACATAACTTGGAAGGTGTTGGTGCATGTATTATAAATGTGTGATGTAGATGTGATAGAAACTTCTTATGTTCTGTCCTAGAATAGTAGAATCATTAATGGAGCCCTATTCCAGGTTACAAAGTAAGTTAGCATTGGCTGCATTTCAACTAAACTGTATGTAATTTTTATGAACCAAGTAAGAATTGAAGGTTATGATCTGCAATATGATATTTACTGGAAACACCTCCAATTTTTCCAGGGGGTGCAACATTTTTTTACAGAAAATGTACTACAAGACAGGGTCACTTGCCGAAAGAAATGAAAAGACTGTACAAGATTGACAAGTCTATTGGACTAATTATAAATAATTTAGCACTAAAAGAAAAGTTTATTGATTCTGAGATAAATTCGTATTTTTAACTTAGTACTGCAGTGTATTGTCGTTACGACTACTGTAAGCCTACAGTAATTGTTACTTTTCTTAGTAATTTTACCTGCTTAGCAGGAACATAAAATGAATGATGCTCTTATGAGACAGACTATTTACACCCGAATCCGATGTGTAATTTCATACCAATATCTTCTATCAGCTTCTGTTAGTCATACTATGATATCAAGTACAATTTTTAAAATGGTCCGGTACTTGGAGTTTTTGTTACCTCCAAGGCAGTGATGTTGTGCACATTGCAGTATGCATTTGAAGTTTTGCCATTGACAATGCTTTGCTGTTTTAAAAAAATGACGAACAAGAAAAGAGCCGTTGGCAATAAGAGCATAGGGTAATTTGAAGTCTTGCCATTGCATATTAAAAATGTATGATGCTTTCTGTCATATGGAAAATAAGTTTCTTGCAAGAGTAACTCCTTAATCGGATAGAATGACAATGATAATGAGAATAGCGATGTCAACAATGGCAGTGAGGGTTGAATAATGAATGGTAAAGAATTTAAGTATAAATAAGCGAATGAGAATGAGTGGGTTGGGGTGTGAGTGAGTGAGTGAAATGTATTAAAGCTGTAAATTAAATTGCTCATTCTAAGAGTCAAATTGCATTAAGAATAAACTATATTTTCTATCTACTCATAACTGTTTAAAATTGTTACTCAGTTCTCAATGGATGAAACGACATAGAAAACTATTCTCGTCATTACGATGATAACTATTATTATACTTAAATGGCAGACAAACTGTGAGAAAGTTTTTGTTTTCAATGTCGTATCTTTGTACTAATTACCAAATTACTGTGAAATTCAATCGAATAATATTCCCCATTGCTATGTAATTTTCAAAGAAGCACCTCTTAAAGCTTCTCTTATGATAAGATTTTGTTTTTGTGACAATTTCAGATTCTATGCTGCTGAAACAGCCATCGGTCTTTTCTATCTTCACAACAAAGGTGTTGTTTACAGGTAATGATGCAGTCTGAGACCATCACCATCACTGCCCTTCGATTGCTGCCATGATTCATTGTCTATAAAGTTGTCTAGATTCAGAGGCATAGCAACAGGGGAGTATATCGGTATATATACACCCCCAAAATCAGTATATAAAGGGTGGTGCAAAAAAACGGACTATATTAAATGCAAACCTAAATGTTACTAGTCCGGTTTTTTGTGCCACCCTGTATATATAAAACAGTATATATAACATATATATCAATGTATACCCACAAATGTATACCCCTCCAATCAAATTCCTGGCTATGCCATGTCTAGATTGCTTGCGTTAGTCATGGGTTTGGCTCCTGGTCATATTATTCTATTCACAGAGAAGCCACACAGTGGAAGTTACATAGCTTAGATTTAGTTTTGGAGTTTATACTCTCACCTGGTTGTCCGGTCGGATGCCTGGATTTGACCTAGATCTTGAATGATTTTGTTTTGGTGTGCCATCGGCTGATGCTTCTGTGCACTATGAAGTGGCGCTATAGAAGTTTAAGATTAGATTAGATAAATTGGTTCTGCTTTCAAGCCGAATTGGCAAGACACTTGCATTTGAATCCAGGGATCTGAAGCTGGATAATGTTATGCTGGATTCCGAAGGACACATCAAGATAGCGGACTTTGGAATGTGCAAGGAAGGAATCTTCGCCGACAAGACAACTCGCACCTTCTGCGGAACACCTGATTACATTGCGCCGGAGGTACGGTCTGATGACAGTCTTTCTACCTGCTGGTAGACTCGGCGCTGAAAGTCAGCCGGAACACGCCGGAACTGAGTTCCGGCACCTTTTTGGATTGTGAAATTTTTTTCCATAATTTTTCAACATTTGTTCCAATATTGTAAAAGCACCGTGTACTTGTTGCAAAACTATTAAGCTAAGATTTAAAAAGCACTATAGAAATGTAAATGATGGCAATGACATAGTTCGTAAGGGTTAGGGTTAGGGTTGTGCCAAGAGAGTTCCTGCACCTTTTTTCACAGACTTTCAGCACTGGGTAGACTTATTGTTGACACTGTTGTGAAGATAATAACCTTGATGTAAATACTGAGATAAATCAATTCCGACATCAATTCAGTAGAGTTTTATCATATGTTGCAATAATTTGGGCATGTACAGAGGAACAGCGATGCTAGATCATCGCTAGAAAGGACAAACCAACAAGGAATGATGGCTGAAAAAAGGCAAAAAAGGCTACCAAAATGAAGATGAGTGGATGATGTGAAAGAGTGGACAGAACTGCAGATGTAGGCAGCAGTCAGGAAAACACAGGAGAGACTTTGCTGGAGAAAGGAAATTTGTGTAGTTACCTCAATTTCAGAACATAAAGGAACAAAGAGAAGATGATGATAGTTTTATCATTAAAATTTATCCTATCACGCTTGTTTGGGTTCGTGTACTCTGGTATGAGTGATAGATCAATCTTCAAATCCATACCAGCTTCCATACTTCAAATCCATGTCATTTATTATCCATGTTTGCATTATTTATGAATTTCTCTTTAATGTTTCATAATGAAAAGATGAGGACAATGATGATGATGATGATGATGATGATGACGACGATGATGATGATGATGATGATGCTCAATTGCTCTTCAAAATGATTTCATTAACCCTTTTGCTCCCTAAGGTTGATTCTTAGACTTCATAGCATTTTGGTTATACAGATCACTGGGCAATAGGGTTAAGTATCAATTCAGGTCATTTTTCAGTATGCAGATCTGGTTTAGCAGCTGTGTATGAGAGTAGGAGTAAGATTGTTTATCTCAAAGCACCCATTAAACGATGATTGCGCAATGCACATTTATATGACTGTAGAGTTTTAAAGTAGAAATGCTCTTCATTACAATAAGTGTCACCAGTTTGATTCTGTTTTTCACGCTGAACCTGAACTAGAATTAGCTATTGAAGCTGTTTCTTAGCAAGTTCAGTGTTCATTTAATTTGTATACAGTTATGACAAATACAATAGGTGAAAGAACAAAACCCCAGTTACTGTGAGGCTCTGGTCAGCACATTGAATTTGATGCTACTGGCTGCTGAATGGGTTTTGTCTGTATACCTGGCTTTAGATTGTGTTGTATCAACCGTATGGAAAATCTGTTGACTGGTGGGCGTATGGAGTTCTTTTGTACGAAATGTTAGCCGGTCAAGTAAGCAGCAGTTTCAAGTCATTTTTGCAATGCGCTGAAAGAAATAACAATCCAAGTTTCATAATTGACCCAAAACTAAATAATGGTAACGTCAATTTCAAAGCAAGGATTTGAAAAGCTTGTTAAAAGTAACGATCGTAGCAGTTTTGAAAAAGTCTCAGCCACATGGACCACCAAATGCATTTCCAGAACGAAAGTTTTGTTGCGCTTCGTTTGATGACTCGGGCGGTTTATGCCGAGGCTTGCGTGAACTGTGAGTGCGCGTTTTCTTGCAGCCTCCATTTGACGGAGAGGACGAAGAGGAACTGTTCACCTCTATTACCGATCATAATGTCTCCTACCCAAAGTCCATGTCACGTGAGGCCACAGCAATTTGCAAAGGTGTAAGTGTTTCATGAATAATTGATAAATATAATTGCAGTGCAATTTCCTTGCTGATGACCGCTTGGTTAATTTGTCCAAAGAACAGACGTTTGGTTGTTACTGAGAACTGTTCATCTGCTTACTGGACACAGCTCATTGGGCCTTGAAAGAGGAAAACGTCCTGCATACGGGCCTCTAAGTGGTTGGTGGGGAACACCCAAATCTTAGAAATTCTCCCAAATCCTGTTAAATGCTTGACGTGTCTTTGCTATTTAATTTTGAGTTATTTTATTTTTGAAACTAATCCGAATTCAATGCATAACTGTTAAGTCTAATGCTTGTATATACCGTATGTTGAAAAGTGACTAGAAGTAATTTGTGTTGTTATGAATAGTTGCTAACAAAGAACCCTACCAAACGTCTTGGTTGTGGATCAGCAGGAGAAAGGGACATAAAGGACCACGCATTCTTTCGTCGGATCGATTGGGAGAAAATAGAAAATAGAGAAGTCCAACCTCCATACAAGCCTCCCATTGTGAGCAAGATCTTGTACACCAAACCTTTTGCATTTCAATCCTTCTGAATGTTCTTCTATATAATGACGATGACTGTTTTGCTATTACGGTGGTATAGCTTTATGGATGGATGGATGGATGAATGTATGAATGTATGTATGTATGTATGGATTGATGGATGGATGGATGGATGGATGGATGGATGGATGGATGGATGGATGGATGGATGGATGGATGGATGGATGGATGGATGGATGGATGGATGGATGGATGGATGGATGGATGGAATACCCTTGGCCTAGAGCACTGTGCAGGCCATGTGAATGTCCACTACAGGCCAGTGGACATGGGCAAGTGTTAGGGGATGAAATCCAAGTTGATGGCTCATGTAAGACAGATTATATTATGCCACGAAGGCATTCAGAAACTCAATCATGCGCTTAACTTATCTCCAGCATGAAAAGAGTAGCCATCAGTACACAGTGGCGGCTCCAGGATTTGGCAAGTGGGGAGGGCCGTTGGGTGGCAACTTCTAATCATGGGGGACCAAACATTTGTTGTTAGGTATGTAGTATTAAGTATAGGGTCCCAACAGGGGGGCCACTGGGGGGCAGGCACTCAGTAGAGGGGCACGGGTGCCCCCGGGCCCCTGTGGAGCCGCCACTGTCAGTACAACCGCGAAATTCAGCACTCTTGTGTGCACGAGATAGTTTCTCCGTCAAATTTTCATTTACAGAAAAGCGTCAAGGATGTGAGCAACTTCGACCGAGAGTTCACGAGCGAGCAGCCGAAGCTGACACCGACTGATAAGCTGTTCATCATGAATTTAGACCAGACTGAGTTCTCCGGCTTCTCGTACGTCAATCCGGAGTTCATCGTCACTGTCTAAAAAAAGACGTTTTTCTCTGCTTTTTGACTAAGAAAATTTAATTCCTGCAATTGTGCTCAAAAACCCTCAAAAACCCCGAGTCAAGTTGAACGATATAGACTCAACAGAAGTTGTTCGTGATTACTGATAATTATTGTGCTTGCAGTCTGTTGAATATTTTCAAGGTTTTCGTGTGTGCGTTGATTGTTGAGATGCATTTAGATCTGAATACTGGCGGGTGACGTTCCTATTTATAGCACCTGGAATTTTGCAGATGGACGATGTTCTTGTTGATATTTTCTTTCAAATACTAAACGGTGTACAACTGTACATAGTGCAGTTCTATTTATTAATTGTGCTTGACGTGTTTCTGGCATAATATATTTTAATATGGTAAGTAGATATGGTAACAAGTTAAGAACCTGCTGTCTATGCTCCAGAGTGTCTACAATGGTAAGGACTTGGCAGCATATTTGAGTAGAAACAGTTTCACTGAGTTTTTCTGATTATTGTTAATGCCAATTATATATTGAAGGCCGTTCACAGGATAGTAGGATAGTAGTTGTTAATGATGTTCAATTTTTACAGCAATTGATTGAATCCATTACTGGTAGTTTATTTTTGGAATTTGCGTTTTGATATATTAAAGTGACATTTGCTCTGAATGTCAGGTGGAGAGCATACAGTAAATCCCCATAAACATGAACCTTTTGGTTAATGGGAATGCTTGCTTTTCCTGGTCCTCTGGTCTGTTTTATTGGAATTTTACTGTATTGTATTTAATGAACCGAGACGAGTCGTCGGTGTATTTTATTTAATGAATCGAGTCGTCGTGTTCTAATTTTGTGCATGTTTTGACCTTCTTCTCTAGCTGTGAACTGTTAGATAACAAGACTAATGTTCAGCATTTGAAATAATAGGATTTCAAGTTTATGTACATTTTTAATATTTATTCTTTTATATTCCTTTTAATGACGATCATATTGTGCTATGCTTTTGGATTTGTGAATACCGTTATTTATGAATATGTCGTTTTGAATAATTGTTGCGTTATCTTATAAATCTCGTAAAGATTTGTGGTTCTTATAATTACAATCACTCTCTGACTGCTGTCACTGCCACTAATCTGCCTTCCACTGCTGCTTTGACAGGATCACAATGCTCAAGAAGAGTTTTCATTAAAATCTAGAATTGAATTTGTTCCTTGCTGACTTTCAGACACAAGAGTTTCCACTTACCTTACCTAGCGATGTCAGGAACTGTTTGCCAAAACTGCTGTACACTACTGAGCAATCAGGCCTGAGGAGAGGGAGTGCAGCCGGTACATTGCTCCGGGGCCCACAGGGGCCCGTGCCCGATAAGTTTTTTTGCTCTTTTTGGAGAGATGATAACGGTTTTTTTGCTTCTCAGACTCCTTTTGGAGAGGCGATAACGTTTTTTTTGCTCGTCAGGTTTTTTGGAGAGTTGATAATTTTTTTTCTGGGACCCGTCACAATTTTTTGTACCGGGGCCCGGAACTTCTCTCTGCGGCCCTGTGAGCAATGTGGTTTGTGATTTTTTTGTTTGTTTAAACCAGTTTATTCCAATCTATAAAACCAGTTTAGTTTATAATATATATATATATATATATATATATATATATATATATATATATATATAGTAAAGTGTCATTATTTTGGTGATTTGTGATTTATTATCCTATTGTACAGTTTTTCAGAGACTGTTCCCACTTGGTTTTCTTTTACAAGACAGTTAATTAAACCATTGATGCAATTATAAAATCCAAAGTGTGGTCATGTACAGATTTTTCAAAACTGCTGAATATTTGAGGTTTAAGAAATCATGACAGTTTAAATGAATCTTTGCATTATATGAAATCCAAAGCTATTATGCAATCAAATTTCGAAATATGCTGCAAATTTACGAAAGAAGGCAGAATTTAAATGCCCTAAGTGTGTGTGTATGTATGTGTGTGTGTGTGTGTGTGTGTGTGTGTGTCTGGATCACTGTGTAATGTTGGGAATTTAGTATGGATCGATTCACTTGTAGTTTCAAGTCAGCTGCATAAGATTTTTCATAAATCATTGACTTTAACATTAACGTGACTTTCATTATGAAATATTCTTGCGATTGCTTACTTACTTTTTCTGCTTGCATTATTGTGATTGCTTTTTGCAATTTACTAACTAGATGCTAAAGTATTTTTGCATTGGCTAGCTTGCCAAATATTTTATTTGAACTTATCATTGCTTTATGAGTGTAAATAGAGTATTTGTTTTGCTGAGACAATATGGCAGACAGACAGTGTTCAATTTTCAGGGCTGAAGGATTAACCCCAACTGGTCATGGATGATCCCCAGTAGTGGGTTAAAGATTTAATTTTGATGAGCCCCACTGCTTTTTGAGATAATTTGACCATTGCAGAGACACATAAGAAAGATGTGGTGTGCACAGACTTTAGGTGACATATTAAAATAAGACCAAATCATATAGCCAGAGTTTTGGGACGTTTAGCAGTTATTTGATTAATTAGACAGTTAGTTAATTAGTTAGCTAATTAGTTAGTTACTTAACTAGTTGGCCAGTCAATCAGACAATTTATATAGCGGCATAGACAGCAACAGGCAAAGGAGAAAAGCAGGGCTGGAAAATGTGATTAAGATTTATAAACCTTGCTTTTCTAAAAAGTAAAATTTTGGGGTTTATTAGGTTTTCTTATTAATTTTAGAGTCAAAATATGAAAAATTCCATCTGTAATGCTTTAATAGCTTGTCACTCTCTGCAGACAGCATAACACAGGTGACAACAATATAGATTATAGAGTAGGGTCTATGGGTGTTGACACATGACAACAATATAGAGAGGGATGTATGGATGCTGACATGCCAAACAGTAAAAACCTATATTTCATTTCTAGAACCCTATGGTTTTTCCAGCCCTGCATGGAGAAAAGTGCAGGATGGAGATTTTGAGCCGTTGTACTTTTCACTGAGGTAAACGATAAAATTAATAAGTTTACGTGTCTAATTATTTGTTAGCAACAGATTCTTGACCAGCACCTGTGACTGTCTTATGCTCTGAAAGTACATGCAAATGATGCAGCATACTTTTGACTCTGGAAATAATTTCAGCCATCGAGTTTTGCCGTGGTGTAACAACTGATAGTTAACGCCAACAAATTCACAATTAAAAATCTAAAGGGAGATACAAGAGTGTTGAATTACATCTAATCTAAAGTCTAAACTAATTAAATCATCAACTTTTATAGAGCCTAGGTTAATGCACAGAGGCATCTAATAACTGGTAGAATAGAAAATCACATTCGTACAAGATCATAGGCATAAACTTCTATTAGGCCTATTATATAGTGTCCAACCTCTTGCCACTTTTCTGAGTGGCTACCATAGAGAATGGGAAGGCATAGGGGTTCCCACCACTTTTTTCATCCAAGCTTACACCTTACATCAATGGACAAGACCCATCAGATCCTTGATGACGTCATCGAAGAAGCACTCATTCTGAGATGCTATATATGGCCTGTGTCGGTGAATTTTGTTGTTTTCTTTTAGATTAATTAATTTTAATTCCGTTTAATCGATGGGTCCAATAAAAGCGTCGGAAAAGAAGAAGCACGTCACCGTCTTGACGGCGACCGATCACAAGGAGCAGGGAAACAAATGCTTCGCTCAGCGGCGATACGCCGAGGCGCTCGCCTGCTATACTAAGGCCATCGTAAGGAGAACTTATTGTGCGCTACTTTGTTGTCTGTGCTCGATGGGCTGTTGTTGGATTACTTGGATGCTGAGATACCACTGGCTGTTTTTTGACGATCAAGTGTTATAGATGTCTGTAAGGTAGAATTGAATCGAAGCCTTCAAATTAATTTTGTAAGATGGACTGTCGATTTATGAAGTTTTGTTTAATGAAGATTTTGAAAGACTTGACCAACGGTCACCAACCTCTACTTCTAGCGCTCTCCCAATTTCACTCTTCACGTTCCAGAATTAGTGTCCCTCTTAATGTTCTCAGCTGCTATATGAACGCTGAATGTAAATTGCCATAACAATATAGAGGATTTGTTCAGCTGGCTTCCTGTTTCAGGTTATAGGCTGTAAGCAACCGTGTCGTCATGATCATCTTTGATCACTTATTTTCTTCTTGTTGAGACTATATGGCTGCGAGATCTGGATATTTGATAAAACGTTGTTATTTTGTTTGTTAATGTTGTTTAAAAAGTTGCAGTATTTGTTTTGTTGAAAGAACGTAAATCCAAATGTAGCAACATATTACACAAACCGATCTCTGTGCCATCTAAAGCTGAAACAGTGGCAGTTGGCATGTCAGGATTGTCGGATGGCTCTCGAGCTTGATCCGTGTTTAGTGAAAGCGCACTTCTTCACCGGCCAAGCACTTCTTGAGTTGAAGCAGTTTGATGAAGCCATCACTAGTCTGATGAGAGGTAGGCAACTGAGTGCACGATAAAAGTTTGAACAAGTTACCATTTTCTATCATCATCATCATCATCATCATCATCATTTATGCCCTGACAATGCTTGCGCATTATAGGCAATATATTATATTGCAACAAGCAAGTTACCATTTTCTATATTAGATCAAATTTCTAAGTTGGTTTTAAACTGACATGTACTGAAAGTTATATAGTTATACCTGTATGTATTTGGTGTCTCTGTAAAATTTGACAAGTGAACGTAATTGTATTGTTGTATTGTAGGTGTTGTGTTTTACTACACAATTATTAATTATTAATAACCTTTCAGTTTATATAGTCTCTTAATATGCATGTAATTAATATAATCATTTTAAAGTAATATTATTGATTAATATATATATATATATATATATATATATATATATATATATATATTTCCAGTGGTGATGGTCTGGACTGCCAATATGAAGACCCAGGTTCAGTTCCACTTAGTAGCAATACCTCTCATCAGTGCCCCTTCAGAACAGCTCAGTTCCCCCTTTGGGGCTGTCCATTAATTACATCAACAAAATAGGTGGGGAGGGGTTTGATAAAATTTGACAGTTGTTGGCAGGGGATGGATGGATGGCTCAAGAGAAGTTGATGCAGCAATTTCACTTTTTGCAAATAATGAAAAGGATAGGAAATTTCATGGAATACTTATTTATTACAACGAAGAAAAGCCTGACAAGCAAAACAAGTAATCATTTTGACACACTTGATGAGCAAAAAAGTGGGAAAAGTCATCATCACACAAAAAATAACCTAAACTTTTTAGGGGGACCCATCACTGATCTTGGGGGGGTTCAAAAGTTGTTGACATAATTATAGGGGGTCATAGAAATTTGACAGTTGTTGACAAGGGGAGGAGGTAAAAAATTGCCCAAAAATTGTTGACATATTCTCTCTTTAATGGAGAACCTAGTAAGTAAGTAAGTAAGAAAATCTCATGAATTTCTTTAGCACTTTTGAAAGCAGGTACAGCAGTAGCTGCTTATCCCGATGCAGACATTTACAGGCTGGAGTTATGCATTCATGTTTTGTGTTTTTGAGACAGTGTACTACATAAATATATAAATTCTGATAATTTTTTTAGGATGGACTTTGATGTGAATTTAAACCAGTGTTAAATAGATGATTGTTTTATCTCTAGCCAGTGATCTTGCAAGGGAACAGCAGCTTAACTTTGGAGATGATATAACAGGACTTTTGAGAATTGCTAGAAAACACAAATGGATGACAGCAGAAGAAAAATGTATACGGGAAGAGAGAGAGCTGAAATCTTGCTTGACAAAACTTCTTGAAGGTGAAAAAGCAAGGTATATGCCAAATGTTATTTAGTGCAACTTATGTCCTGAGTATTTGTGTTGGCCGTGTATTAGCAGCACTGTTTGATTCTGATTTTTATTTTGAAGTATTATAAAACGGTATTGTTATGGATCATGTAGTAGTACAAAGCAAAGAATTACTTTTTAGAAAATGTTATTTTAGTTAATTTGAAAGGTTAGACTTTTCACTGAAACTGATTTATCTTGAGATGGAATTAATTTTTGATAAAAAATTAAAATTCTTTATAGTGGATTAGTGGATTAGACAAATAAAAATAAATTGATTAAATATATTATATATATATATATATATATATATATATATATATATATATATATATATATATATATATATTATGAGCTCAGTTATACTTAGTTCCTGAGGGACTTATTACAAAAGTGTCCAAGATACAGACATATATATATATATATATAAATATATATATATATATATATATATATATATATATATACTGTATGTGTATGTATATATATATATATATAATGATAATTCCTTTCCTAACCTATTCATTGTTTCTGTGCATTCTCGTTATAGACAGAAAGATAATGCTTTAGCCAGAGGTGACATTAAAGACTTAGAAGAGGAGCTACAGAAGTTGGATATTCTTTATGTGAGTTATTGGACAGACAAATGATATAATGAACCACAATCTTGGTCTTTGGTTTGGTTATTGGCTAAATGGTTATTGGCTGAGTGGTTATTGGCTGAATGGTTATTGGCTGAATGGTTAGTGGCTGAATGTAATATCAATAGATGCTATTTGGTTTTAGACCTATTTAGACCTAAAAGGGAAACATTATCCAATAAATGTTGCATTATTGTAGTGATGCAATGTAGGCAATCATTTAAACTTGAATCATCATATTTGGGTGTTTTTTGCTGATATTATTTTTCCCCAGAGAGATAATACTGTCATTATATGATCTTACAATTGCTGAGTTTCTATCCTATCTAATGGTTGCTTTCACCCAAAACATTGATTATATGGATTGTGGTGTGTCTTATTGTTATAAAATTTTCTTGAACAAAGGTTTCCTTTATTCTTTGGCATTGCTCATGCTGCTTACATTTTTTCCTTTCTTTCAAGGCATCACCTAAGTCCTCACTTTCTTTTGAAACTCTGTAAAACACAGAAAAGCAGTTATGTGCTGTAATGTGGAAAAATTGGAATTTGGTTTGGTACTAAAGTGCTGATTTAGAATGTGCTTTGAGCTAGAATACCAGATTTTAAAGTACTCGGTACTAAGTAAAGAACCAGTTTAAAAAAGTGAGTCTCTAAAGCGCTGGTTTTAAGTAAGAAGGATATAAAAGACAGAGGTACTTTGGCTTTTTTGCGCTCTTTCATCTTTTGCTCTTAGATTAGATGCAAGAACTTGTGATAAGATAAGACGTTTGCCATCAATTATTCTTCTTGTTCTTGTATATGTTCAATGTTGTTACAAGCTGTCCTACAAACGATTTGACTCATATAATGCTTGTCAATCTGAGGGTTTGTTTGAGAAATAATAAGTTTAATGGCAAGATCTTTTGAGTTTATTCTTTTCACTTATGACCAGATTCAAGTTAATGCTCATGTACCCACGAACATTTAACGTGACAGATGTGAAGCCTGCAGAGCAATTGCCCGTTGGTTGCAATAAATTATACAATTATTAATTAATTAATTACTTTACAGCAGTGAAGTCCTTCTGCTGTTACTGCATAGAAAGGACTGTCGAAGTTATGTGAGGTTCAGCATCTTTGGCTTCATATGTGAATGTTGGGGATGGTATGTCATGTGACATCAAAATAAGATATGGCAACTAGTTTAGAACTAGAGCTTGTCAATAAAATGCATACTTATGGTATTATGGTAGAGGAGACCGAATACGTTTTTTAATACCGAGAAAACCGATGAACAGTTCGTAAAGAATCTTAAGACACACTTGTTCAATTCGTCATTTGACTGCTAACCGTACGTTGTGAAGCACTCTTGATTTAGGCTTAGGCCTTGTTATAGGGCTATATAAATTGTCAGATAATAAATAAATAATAACTTTGTGTGTCTTTCAGTATTACTGTTTTTCCATAGGAAGAAAAATTGGACCAACTGAACTCCTTATTCCACAAATTGGACGAAAAACGAAAGGTAGGACATGAGTTGATGAATTTGCACCTGTGTGAATGACTAAGTTTTGAATTTGCACCTGATTTTCTGAATCGATTTGTTAGTATGGTATCTGAAAATATTGTGACAATGTTGAGGTAGATGTTACATCTTCAGTTGCTTTCAACTTTAATTTTGTTCATGATATAAATAATGTCTGAAATAGCTAGCTAGCTATTTTAATTGATTTTAGTGTTTTCATTCTGGCCTTTAGTCCTGGTTAGATTGTAGCAACCAGAATTCCAGCATGATTGATTTTATAACTTTAAGATCTTTGCTTGCTTTATTATTGTCATGACGATGTGTATTGAATTTTATGACAAGGTGTATTGAATTGACCATCAATTTTCTTGGTGCTATAGTGTATTAATTGAAGTTAATTAAGTGCCTAAGAATAAGTAGCTACTGCAGTACTGCTCTAAAAGTGCTATATAAATTTTTGAGATTTTGCTTACTTAATTATGCCATGTCTTTATTTGCTCTGCTTGTGGCAGAAACGTGAAGTTCCGGATATTTTATGCGGAAAAATAAGCTTTGAACTTATGCGAGACCCAGTCATCACCCCAAGCGGAATAACTTACGATCGAAGAGACATTGACGAACACCTCCAGGCGAGTAGAAAAATATTGTTTGGAAATTTTCGTCATACGACGCAGCCTTTTTGTCATACAACGCAGCCTATGACAGACCACAATGGGTCGGGCCTATGTTCATATATCAGTCTGTGGTCTGTGACATCCATTGCAGAGTTCAAGGGACTGTGAAGAATAGTTTAGCTGGAGCGTTTTTTGGTCATATTTTAACCCAGTCACTGCTTAAAATTGATGTTTTGGAATGGCAGTCTGTTACAAATTCCCATAGGACCTATATTTTGGTTTTTGTGCTTTGACTGGTCTCTGTAAGACAATTTTGGCACTGAAAACAGCTACCTATACAGTATTTAGAATGAACCAAATACATGTATGGTAATATGTACTTAAAATGACAACCAAGAAATGTCAATAGAATGGAGTGACGATGTTTGAAGTACATTTTGCAGCTATTTGCTTTTCACATGGGCGTCGTTCTGCATACTTAAATACATATATACAGACAAATGTTTGACATACTTCTATATGGGGCAAGCTGATGTTGCTGGAATAGCTATTATAATTATTTCAGGCTGTGCATTAGCGTGGCAATTTTTTGGGAAATATGCAGAACTCGGAGGTCCTAAATATGCGGGAATATATGCGGAAATTTCCCATTTATGCGCCTCATATTTGCGGAAGTTGCAGTGTTTTTTGGTGAAAAAGGGCTGATGAGCAAAAAAAGGTTATCCAGACAGGCAATGATCCCTGTAAATCTATGCCTATATTAGGAAAATAGCAAAAAGAAAAAGTGCAGTATATGTGACAAAAATAGCTAAAATGCGGATAGAATTGCCGCATATTTGAGCAGAAATCGCATATGCGGAGAAGGCAGCTGAAAATGCCGAGAAAGACGGTTCTATTGGTTTAGGGGTTAAAATGGAATAATAGTGATTAGCAGTTTAACTGTTAGTGACATTATTTATACAGTTGTTACTGTTACTAGTTGTTACATTACAGGGAGAGGTGAGGGGATAGCTGAGGAAACGTGCGCAGGGAGTCATGTTTTTAATCTGTAGGAGCATAGGGGCCATAGAATTAAACATGCAATGTCATGGGTGGCACTGTCTAAAAAAATGCTGTTATTTTTTGGTAATCTTGTGCATCCATTTTGGTTTTTAACTATGCTACAGTGCTATATAAATTGTCGTGATAATAATAATAATAATAATAATAATAATAATAATAATCCAAACGATAAGCTGAGGATCTCCTTTGATTCATAAGAAACATGATGTTATTTTTGGGTTGTTATATCATGAAGCCTGCCAAGAGAGTTTAATCCTACTGCTGTTTTGATTTTGCTTGGATGCATTTCAGAGGGTCGGTCATTTCGACCCCGTCACCCGAATGCATCTAACGCAGGACCAACTCGTGCCGAATCTGGCAATGAAGGAAGTAATCGACAACTATCTCGACGAAAATCCCTGGGCCGAAGACTACTGACCGAGTCATATTAAATGGGGTTTTTTGCCTCTTTCGTACGATATCTTGTAATAGCACTTCCAGGAACATCTGCAATCCTATTTTGGAATCACTCCTTAAGGCTTTTGACATTGGTTGTTTGAGGTTTCAAACTCTGGCAAATATTGTCTAAGTACCCTTATTTGGCAAGTATTCTAGAGTTTCTTGTCCAACAGACAGGAAACATTTTTATTAGGAGTAATTTTCGATAAGCTTTAGTTTTGTATAGGAAACTTCTCTTGCATTGATACTTTATTTAAATACTAGTGCATTTGTTACTGCTTTGTAAATAGTATATATATATATATATATATCAGAGTGAAGCTTATGTTGTATACCACTATACATACAGTAATAAATTTAGGCCTCCCATCTTATTTCAGTTTTCGTCGCACTGATTTATTTAGATGCCCTGTATTATTTGGAATGTCTTCCGTTGTAAAGTGTATTTGTCTAAATCGCTTGTAACTATTGTGCAAGTTATGCGTAAATAATTACTAATGTTCAAAATTACTTTATTCAAGTGAATATGTTAAGTGAAAATGGTTATTAATCTCTCACCTATCCGCAGTGTTGCATTGATATGACTTATTCATATCAACAATTTAAAATCATAGTTTTTAGGAGCAAATGCCTGAAACTGTGAGCTCCAGAGACTTTAAAGAAATATCATATTTTGAACAAAAAATTGCCAATGGCCTGTAGTGGCTGTTTATTGTGTTGAATGTGGATGGATATTATTTTATTTTTGTTGATAATTCCTAGATTATTTGAAGTGGTGTGTGACATCTTCAGGGCTGTCTTTATTTAAACACAATGCAGTTGCTTAATAGTGGTATGAAAGTCCTATGCAAAATCACTGTTTTGTGAGTTTTGCCTCCAATGCAATTTTTTTTGTCAAATATTATGGGAGTAGGGGGTTCTTGCATGGACAGATTTCCAATGAATGCTACATTTTGTAAATATGTGATATACAGTATACTGTGTATATCATGGCATAATAAATTTGTGGGACTGTGACTGAAGCAACATTTTTATGGTAGCCGAAACTGTGCTCATGCATTAAGTAAGTAAGTAGTAAAGTCACGTTATTCCCGAGTGCTCAAAGCTAACCTCAAGGCTCATAGGAGTGGTGCTGATCTCCGTTTCTAGGCCCTCAATCCAGTCGACTGGTGCAAGTTACAGTGTTCTCATGCAATGTGCCTGTTTACTCCTCGGATTAATCTGCTACTCAGTTGCCACCGCCCTCTGGCAAAAGAAGGCTGAGTTGACCTTAGGGCTCCTGCGGGAGTTGAACCCGCAGCCTCCTGCTCCATCGTCCAACGTTGTTACCACTGCATTATTTCTGTGAATATGATATTTTCAGTCTGGTTCTATTGTTGATTGTAGTCGTGAACCATTTTGTCTAACTCCCAGCTGGATGACGTTAATATGCATTAGACTTTGGGGCCAATTCAATAATGACTTTTGCCCATGCTTGAGTCTTTCAGAATGAAATTAATATATTATTGCTGTAAATTTACTGCTAAATTTGTGTTTGTGCCTTTGATATTTTCCATTTTAGTAGAGTGGCTATTAGTTGAATTGAACATTTTGTAAAATTTGTTCACTATCAAGGTTAGATGTGTTACTTGTAAATTGGTGAATTACATCTTTTGTTGAAATAATTGTTTGCAGATGTTTTGACTGGATTTTGAAACTTTTAAGGATTATCCTATCAAACTCTACATCAAGTGCCTTCCTTGCTAAACCTATCGATATATTGTATGACCAGGTTAAACAGATCAGACTTGCATTGATTATTGAAATTACTATAATTACATCGTGACTGATCTTTTATTTTTCTGGATATCATACCAACTCAAATGCTTGATTGACTTGGATCCAATACAATACAATATGGCAATGTATATTTTGCTAAAAATACTTTTATATTTTGTCTATAAAATTGTGGGCCTGAAAATTGTTTTATTTTTATTTTACAGATTTGTACCAGTACATAAAGTACAATACTTGCTTGATTGATTTTTGGCAGTTTTCTAATTAATTATTAACATTGTAGTTATTAATTAATTAATTAATTGTTTACATATTTGTGTTCATGAGATCTACCAAATGTTGCAAATATTAATTAAAATTGAGTATTTAGTTTGTGTGGAGCACTTTAAGTGAATTTTAGAAGCTGCGATAGGTATGCATATCTAGTTATGTTGCATTTATTGTAAAATATAATCGGGACTTTGTCAAAATGTAAACTGAAATTTAGAAAGATTTTTGAATATATTAACTTGGAAAGTTTCTCTTAACCTTAACAATGGCTGTAAACGGGATGATTATTGCAAAATAACTACAGTTTTATAACTAATTGTTAAATACTTTAATGAAAATTAAATGCTATAAAACTTGGGACCAAATAAATGTGTATCCACTATATTTATTCTATGCTTATCTGTATTGTATATAGTGAGCACCGGTATTGTTGTTGTAAATATGTTTGTTTAATTAAGGGGCTTACAGCCTGCTTGTGTAAAATTGTTGACTTTTGGGAATCAGCGTTTTGTTTATCTCTTAAAAGTCATTTAGTTTTCATTGTTTCATTGTAATAAATATTAATGCTAAAATTAATTATAAATGCTAAGTAATGCAAAATGTTTTTTTCATCCATAATTCATTAACGCCATCTTTGCTGCATATGTCGCGATCTGCTGTTTTCAAAATTTAGTGTTGTTCACTGATTGTGATGGTGGCGTAGCAAGCGGGGGGGAGCACGATTGTGGTGTTGTCTTTGCAGGATGTTCATTAGTTTAAATCTCAGAACTCGTTTTTTTCGATACAAATTTATAGGCAATTTCAGAACTTGAATTTCACAAGTTTTGGGCTCTCGGACTATGATGATTGACCAAAGGGATTCTGTTGTGTGAAGAGGGTTGCCTTCTGATGCACTGGCCCAGAAGAGGCGCTATATAAATGCCTTGTTACATTGCATTCATACAAATAGATTTCATAGAAATCAGCTCTCTGTCATAGCATATTATTGCTTTTCAATTACATTTTATGATCTGTTTGTTTATCGTAGCGGATATTTGATTTAGTTTTAAGTTTAAATCTTTTTAGTGTATGTGAATTGCTTTGGTTTCAATTTACATTACAGTGTATTGATGAAAGACGAAAATTGACTCGTTTGTTACATTGATACTATGTGATACTGCATTTGTTTAAATTTGTCTTATTGCAAATTGTTGGGCAATACTTTGTCTCGTGATTCTATTGATGACAAAGTTATGGGTTCAGTTCACCCCCAGAACTCTGATTCATGTTACCTTGGCTTTATTTTACCATTTTGTTATACATTTTTTAGCAGAATTTTTTGCCCTACTATCACAACTGAACAAATCTGTTTGCTGGAAACTGCAGTGAAGGAACCAGCAACACCCCAACCAATGGCCATCTTCAAGAGTACAATTTGAACAGTGGCACTCATTGTTTATTCTAGCCACCTTGACATTGGGGGGAGTTTTACATTTTTGGGGGGATATGGTTTGTCTGCCCAAAAACCTTGATGCAACATATAGAAATTTTTGGGGGAATTTTCAAATTTGGGGGGGGAAATCACCCCTAAACAGGCCTAGAATAAACACTGATGGCACTCATCTCCTGAACAACAAAGGACCCCACTGTCTAAATTCACCTTCAGCTATATATTCCCTGTTTTGAGGCTCATTCATTCATCTACATAGGTGCAATACCTGTTGGTGTCTATTGCAATTTGAGTTCGCCTCCTCCATTCGTCTCTGTCTTGTGTGGTTTTGTAAGCTTCATATATTATGTCCATGTTGCACCATTCTGTAATGCTGTCTATCCATTCTTTTCGTGGTCTTCCTCTAATGTTTTCGCCTTACATTGCTCTGAGCATGGTCCTTTTTATCAGCCTTTTGTCATTCGTTGTGCAGATATGGCCAAATAATTGGAGTTTCCTTTCAGTGACGGTTTGGATGATGTCTTTTCTTGTGCTCAATCTTTACCTTTTAGAGGCTCTAGTTTACTTTAATTTTGTCAGTTGTCGGTAAAACTTAATTTAAGTTGTAACTTTGCCATTCTGGAAAACCGCTTGTGGATGTCGACAGTTATAACTAATACATTTATTTGATATTTATTTAGCATACCTTTATTCATTTAGATTTACATATGTCAGCTACAGTATTTGGAATCAGTGGCGGCTCCACCGGGGGCCCGTGCTCCCCTATTGAGTGTCTGGCCCCCAGTAGCCCCCTGTTGGGACCCTATACTGTACTTAATGCTACATACATACCAACAAATGGTTGCCCCCATGATTAGAAGTTGCCACCCCAATGCCCCTCCCCCACTTGCCAAATCCTGGAGCCGCCACTGTTTGGAATCAGAAGTTTAGGCAAGTCTGTTCTTTTTAATAATAGACATTTTTATTTACTCAGCAAGACATCACAATGATTTTAGGTTTTGTGTAATGATTGTAGGCCTATATATTATTGACTCTTCTTAGTTGATGTATTTTTCATGATTTAATGGCATGACAATATTACCGCATGCTTCCTTATTGTGCCAATGTGTAATAAAGACCCTTTGTGTTTAACTTTGACTATTGTGCATCCTCTAAGTCAGCCATTTTTACCTCAGCCTACATTCAAATTTTTCTTCGAATGATCTAACACGTCATGTACAGTACTGTACACTAAGTCACGCGTAATTATAACTTTTATAAGTAAATTTTGACGGGAGGTTATGGGTGAATGGACGGGATAATAGACTGATTACAGATGAAGCTTCAAGCAAAGTTACAAACGCACCGAATAAGATTTTTCGTCGTCAGCTGATTCGGTTTTCAGTCAGAGCTTTCCCCATTCACGGTCTAATTGTAGCTCCTCCTCTTAGGCCAAATAGTAGGACTTTTAGGGCACAGGTCTATTCGTCAGGGCCGGTGGCGTAAATAAGGCACGTGGGCGGTTGCAGTACAAAGTACCGCCGGCAGTACAATCTTGGCTAGGCAACTTACTACTATTATTATATTATTCAGGCAGGCTGTGTATCCATTAGGAGCCTACTAAATCTTTGAATTCGAAGCAGACGCCTCATGCCTACTTTTGATGTACCAGGGTAAAATTTACATAATCAGTAGTAGCGCCTTTCGGCAAAACGTGTTTCGAAACTTGACTCCAGGAATCTGACAGATTAGACCAGCTTTCAGAAGTGAGTCTCCGGAGATGCCTTGAGTCAGCAGTAGTCGTGTCGTTCTGGATAACGAAGACTGGTTTAAATAGACCTGCCCAGCGAAACGTCGTCAGTATTTGTTATCCAGCTCTGGCATCACTTGTGGATCTGCAGTATTTTGAATCTCGAAATTGAAAAGCTACCGGTAAGTGCATTTTCATGCATCTATGTTGGAATTTGGATATTTAAGACAAATTTGCTGGTTTGGTCGAGAGCTTTTACTTAAAGCCAGGCGGGTTTCCTGCCACTGCTAGTCCTCCAATTAATTTACTATTGGGCATATCCCCCATATAGTATTCGAGTTAGGTTGCTGTGTCAGAATTAGTGTTTAATCTAGACTCCTGGACTCCAGGGGCAGTGGCGGCTCCACCGGGGGGGGACCAGGGGGGCCGTGCCCCTATTGAGTGCCTGCCCCCCAGTTGGGACCCTATACTTAATGCTACATACATTAAACAACAAATGGTTGGGCCCCCATGATTAGAAGTTGCCACCCCAACGCCCCCTCCACTTGCCAAATCCTAGAGCCGCCACTGCTCCGGGGGAGAGTGGAACTGACAAAGCCGGGGGAATTCTGCTAGAGGGCTGTTGTTAGTCCATGTAGTATGCCCACATTTCGGGGGATTTGAAATTTCCGGGGGAAGGGCAATTTTCCCCCGGAAACGGCCTAGATTAAACACTGGTCAGAATTTGCAGAACAGACAGCCTTTTCAGTTTAGTAAAACTGTTTTACTTGTTGGTTCGTAATAGCGAGCAGGGCGTCTTTAACCAGTGTGGGGCCCCGGGCACCTGGCGGCCTGCGGGGCCCTTGACGTGAAGATCAATGTTGACAAGCAAAAAAAGAAAGGTTATTGTATGTTAAAAAAGTAGTTTGCGCGGGGCCCCTAAGATGCGCAGGGCCCGCAGCACTGTGCCCGAATTTTTACATGTAAAGACGCCCCTGATAGCGAGAAGAGCAGGAGGTAGGCCCTAAATATTAGACTTGTCAGAAGATGATTGGAGATTTAGACCCCTCTACTTCCACTGGACAAAGGGACCGTCCATAAAGCACGTGACGATATTTTTGGCCATTTTGACCGCTCGTCTTTCACAAACTGTCACAAATCTCGGACCCCTTAAACTGTCGTCCATAAAGTTATGACATGCAGGATTTCTATTTAATATATTCGAGCTTCTTGTTCAATTTTGAGCAGAGAAGCAGATATTCAACTTCCAACAATGATAACAAATATAACAGACCTAAAATTTCATGTATCTCAGGCAAAAAAGTGTTAATGAACAATTAAAAACGTCTTTTACTATGCTTCCTATCAGGTATATTTAAGGTTTTATTTATACTGAAGTTTGATGTAATGCCGGCCCTTCTCCCTCCACTCTGTAACAAACTGTCACACTCCCCAGAACCCCTCCACCTCTATCTAGCGTGACGTACTTTATGGACGGCCCCGAAGACTACCCAACAACAGGCAACATGTAGTTTGGAAATCTACATGTTGCTGGAGTTTGACATTTTGGGGTTTGAGTAGTCCAACCGGTCACTGCCCTTTTTAATATCGCTGAGCATTGGAACATATTGTTTTACATAGGAATTATAGGATGAACTCATTGCTGACTGATGGATTAATTAAAGTAGACCTATAGTCCAAAATTGTGATTGAATTAAATTTATTTGATAAATTCATCACTGAACTTTTTAGATCAGCTAAAAACTTGGAAAGAAATAAAGAAATGAAGATGGCAAGCGATGGAGAAAACGAGATATCTTTGATGGATAAGTACAAGAAGCTCTCAGAGCATGTCATTGTCTTGGAGAGGAAATTGATGGCAATGGAAAACCTTCAACTGCTGATCAAAGAGAAAGACGAAGAGATTAAAAGACTCGGGAGCATGACTGATCAGTACAAGTTACGTCTTCTAGGATCGAAACAGCATCTCACAAAAACTTCAGAGATAACAGAGAAAGAATATGGAAGCTGTGTGACTACGGATGCAAATGAAAGAGGTTTTAGTTTTATATAATCAGTGTCTTTCCACCTTTAACTTTATGAAGTTGCAGCTCAGAAATACTTGTGGAACTTTATATTCAAGTCATAATGATATTTAGTTGGCCTTCAGCCAGAGCTCAATTTTTCAAGAGTTCACCCTGGGGTAAAAATACTCCCTCCCCAAAATTTTCAACCTCCATTGAAAGTATCTATGACCATAAATTAATAATTAAACTTGGTGACCCCCATGACAAAGCTATCCTTGACCAGTGGGAGGAGCAAACCCTCTGTAAATTGAACTCTTTACCAGAGATGTCATTTCACTGTTTTTCAGGGGGGGGGGGCAAAACACTTTTGACTTGACAAGTTTGCGAAAAAGTTGACGACCTTTTTTTTGCTTGTCAGTCATTTTCATTTGTTTTACGGTTAGTTACATCAGATTACTCGACATCAAGCACCACTCCTTTAGGGGCTGCTGCTTTTTTTGCCTTTTCACAAATCTAAATAACACAAACATTGGCAAAAAAATTTTTCCCTATAAATCAGGGGGGGCAAATGCCCCTCTGCCCCCAAATGACGTCCCTGTTCTTTACCCTCACTTAAGATTGAATTTGACGACTTACATGCACTTCTGTTTTTGAAAAGGTCTATACAGTGTTTTATCCAAGCCAGTTAGGGGGAGATTCCCCCCCAAAGCCTCAACATTCCCCCCAAAAATCTCAGCACTTACATCAATTTTGCATTAAACTGTGTCTTTTCCCCTCCAGCCAAGTCAATCCCCCCAATGCCTCAATTTACCCCCCAAAGGCCTGGAGTCTGGATAAAACACTGGGTCTATATTTATGCAATTACCGGTAGCCATGCATGACATTTACACAGATAAATTGACATAGGGTGCCTACATTTTTCTTGTAGTACAGACGCATATAAGTGAAGGTCATAAAGGTGTGCAGAATCAATCCGAAGATGTTTTACGTGACGTTTGTGAGCCGGTTGGATTACAGGATTCCGATTTATTAGGGATTCCAAAATGTGTGCCAATTCTGCCATCTCAGATTCAAAATATTGGATCAAAAGTAAAGTCAAAGCCCTTTACATTTGCACCAAAATATCCAGTGTCAAGGGACCTCGTTGACAAACTGATGCAGCAGAATGCCCGGCTAAAGAAAGCTCTGAGAGAAGTGCTTCTCTCTAGACATTCGGTGGTAAGCAAATTATTCATTGATCATCTCAAAGTAATCCTTAAATATGCTTTTGATTATTATTATTATTATTTATTATTATTTATTATCAAGACGATTTATATAGCGCCATTGAAATGAAGGTCAAAGTCAAGGGCGCTTTGACAAATGTCACTTATATGAACTGTCAAATAGGTATTTGTTGATTGCATTGTTGCCTTTATATCCCTTTAAATCCCTTAAATGCCTTTGCCTTTAAATCATCAATGCTAGACAATTTGGCATGCTGCTTAAACTGTCTTTAAACTGCTTCTTACTATACATCATCATCAACAACAACAATAACAACAACAACAATAATAATAATGCACTTTATAGCACAAGCTTTATGTTGAAATGTATCTATGATACTCAGAATCTATTCATGATAAAACCAGGTCAATGCCAGACTCTTTGTCAGAGTGAGAAACAGTGAGACGGACATGCTTACTTTCCTGTTTGTACTGTCTTAGGAGAAACTGTTCTAACAGATATGTATGCCTACTCAAAGAAGTTCTCCTTAAAGAGTAATTACAAGATGTAATCAGACTCTACTAAGATTCAATTTACGAAGATTCTTCAACTCATAATTCAGAATAAGATTACCAATTCAGTGGAAAAGACTCGAGTGTATCGCTTGCTGTAAATCCAAGTAAAACTCGAAAGAAATAATTGAAATTGAAATCAAAATGCTTAAAGGTGCTCATATTACACTTTTTGACAACATTTATCCAGGTTAAGAACTAAATGCAGTTTCATTTTGTTGTAGGAATCAAGATGTTTTCAAAGTGACATTCCA
Organism: Metaphire vulgaris; assembly: GCA_018105865.1. Lineage (NCBI taxonomy): Eukaryota > Metazoa > Annelida > Clitellata > Crassiclitellata > Megascolecidae > Metaphire > Metaphire vulgaris. Next base: position 6,466,556 of record CM030853.1, read on the forward strand.
ACTGCACCAGAATCTGATGCTCCAATGGATAGTTCTAAGAGCAGTGCACATACTTTTTCAAATTCTAATCTATGCTTGCCCATATTAGTGAAAAGTGTAAAAGACTAAGCATGCTAATGCAATAAATTTTTTAAAAACATAGCTTGTTAGTGGCAATTGGTCATGGAACCAGTTGGCAGCTGGTTCAATCTTGCCTTAATCACTGCATAGATCTCTTGACAAGTTAATGGTCATTTAATTGTCAGTTGAAAATTAACTGTCATATGAAATTTTTTAGTTGTTATGCTGTAAGATGAACTGAAGACTATTACTGTATATTCTGTTTTTATCTAATCATTTGTTGAATGTTATTTAACTTCTAATCTAGGATTATTTTAATTACATGAAGCACCAGGACATCCAAGTTACAGTCACATAAAATTAACAATTTCTACACCATATTATCATGTTAATGGGTAATTAAACTTGTTGTAAACATGATTTCCAGAGATTTAACAAAGAGCTTTGATTACAGTATATGATGCAAACTGAAATAGTTGAGTTAGTATTGTTTTATATTTATCTAATTTTTCTACTACTATTTTTCCTGTTAATTTAATTTGTTTGTAACCCAATTTATTTGCCTTTAACAAACATTATTGATGTCAGAAATACCCCACACAGTGATCATTCTAAAGAAATATGAGATATTTTAGTTTTTTACTTAGTCATTATTTGCAGTTGTTATTCTGTACACACTGTATATCGAATAAAAAATGTCCACTATAATATTGTTTTTATTGCAATCATTGATAAACTATAAAATTTATATGAATGCTGGTTTTAGAAGAATCCCTCTAACCACTATTTAAATATTTGTAGTATCAGATTTTATTCCTACTGCTGATTTAAACATTGCTCTACAGTACAGATATGATGAAATATAAAGCCACAACTATGACTAAACTCACCTAAAACATTTAAATCCATACAATTATTTCCAGCAAGTCAGTGAATTGATAATTTTTTTCTTAATCGTTACTAGAAATTAACTTTGTTGCAATTTGTAGAAACGTTACTTTTACATCATAAAACTACAGACTGCATTCACCAACATAAATCATTGCTCTCGATGTCATATAGTTTAACATCTAAATCAATGTGTATTTCTCAGTGTCTGCACAACTGCTGAAGCTCTTATGTACAGCCATTGCTAAAACAATATTTTCGCTGCTTTGGCAAGAAGATAAAAACAATGCCACTGGCCCAAAACTGATCGTGACGAAAGGCAGCAACACTAATACTATAAACAGCCGATGGATATAATCCATATTAAACAGTCAAAAATCCAAATTGTCTTTAATGAAATTTGTTCATTCAAGCATTTCATTAGAACTCCAATGGCATAAAAGGATATTGCATTCGCATGCAAAAGTCAGTTTGGCATGCAAAAGTCTCATCAGCATTTTGGACCCAGACTGCACAGGCCCGGCGGTCTGGAGGGGGGCCGGGCCGATAAATTATAATTCAATAAAATGAATAATAACACTAAAATTGCATGTTTTTGTCAGCATTTGTGCTAAAAAAAAAAAGACGGCAAAAAAAAAAAAAAAAAAAAAAAAAGGTCGTCAGAAAAAATTATTACTTATCAGGGGCCGTCGGCCATTCTCACGGCCCGAATTTCTCTCGGAGGGCCTGCGACTAAACTCCGGCTGCTATCTGTCTGTTGACTTTCTCGATGAGCAGCCGGTCGAGTCGTCGCTGTCGCAGGAATACGATTCCGTAAGAAGCAAAACCGACGAGCAACGAACAGCCTTCAAATATCCAGAAGTGTCTTTCCTCAACCCAAGCAATCTGCGGACAACTGCCAGAAAAAACAACAATAAACGCTACTGAAAGAAGCAGTTTTGAAGCAAAATGGACAAATTCAGTTCCGAGTGGCTAGAACTGCTTCGAGCACGATACTATTTAGGTCCACGTCGATATATTTTCCGATCGAATACAGCGTAGTAGAAATATTTGATCAGCTTTTTGGCTGATCTTCTCTGAAAAGAAAATAAATAGAAGGCCCTCTATCTTTCCATCAAGCTAGAGCTGATGCAGAACTGTCTTGGAGATCAAGACTCCTTCCGACTTGTGTCTAATCGATGTCAAATCTCTGGCCCAGATTTCAATTTTGTTTAGCAAATCGGACCTCCTAATAAAGGCAGCATGTCTACACTACAACAGAGGTTTTCAAACTAGAAGCCACACCTTAAATTAACTGCAATACTATTCATGGTATTTAATAATACCAAGAAGAATGCCTAATAGCACAGAAGCTGAATGACAGAACAGACAGAATGACAGAAGTGTTTTTGACACCACTCTGTACAAGTCAAACTGGGACCCTATGAAGCTGTGCAGTATTATTTCACCAATGCCTAAATCAGGGAGTTACAGTAATCAAGATGACTTGATAACTGATAGGTTAGTAACATCAGTGAAAGTAGATGCCTGATAGATGTAGATGAGTGCTGGTTTCTTAACCCCTTAACTGGGTGCCACAAGTAACGCTCATCCATTTTACATTGAGTTACAAATAGTTGCCCAGTTAAGGGGTTAATAGTATTATTGTGGTTTGAAATGAAATTGTCAGTCTGGCATATCTAACCTCCTGCTAATCTCCTTGCCCTTGTTTGTTCCAGAGAGACACTTTATCTGCTCCATGTATCCAGTCACCTTACAGTAATTCATAGTCTTCTACAACGTGCAACAATTAACAACTCACATGCAGATCACACTGACTCGAGTACAAACACTGACATAATCAAATTCATTCCATACAACTTGCAAACAATCAAACATAATGAATACTTGAATACATAAGCAACTATACCTTAGATGTATGGAATAATCCAAGTTTAAATCTATATGCATTATAACAATGCACCATAACAATACATATAAAACCCCTTGGACACTGACTTAGTTAGCATAAAGTCTTGGGCAGCAGAGGCAATTTTATTAGGACTGATTGACACTCAATGGTTCTTTGGACTTGGTAAACATAAATTTTTCCGGTCCTCTGAATCAAGAGTTTTATTGTACACATGCAGATATATAAGGTCAGTCAGTACCATGTATAACACGGGTAGCCAAACTGCGGCTCACAAGCATGAAAAGTTTTAAAATATTTTGAAGTTGATTACCAGATCAACAGAAGCATACAATTGCCACATAACAGCAATAATTTTGCCTGTTGACCAATTTTATTTTAGGTCCCATAAAAACAGCAGCAGAGATTTAATTAAATTTCGCAAATAATTGGATAACACTACCTCGTTTTTGTGTCTAATTGTGGCAATGTGGTCCCCAAGATTTTGAAAATTGTCATTTGCGACTCGCACCTTCCACGGATTTGGCCACCCCTGATGTATGACAAAAGATCATGAAAAAATTTAAATGGTCAGTTTCATACCTGTTCAAAGGTGCTACAACGACGACATTCTGCTAGAACCTCAATTTCATGAACAGCTTCGCACTCCACTTCTGATGAATTTTCTACATCAGTCAAAAAATTATAATAAACAGAGCAGACAAACAGTGTTTTATCCAGACTCCAGACCTTTGGGAGGGGGGGAAATTGAGGTTTTCGGGGGGATCTCCCCTCCTAACAGGCCTGGATAAAACACCGCAGCCAAAACTGTGTTTGCTAAATGTTAATAACTAGGCTGCTCGCAGGAATAAATTTTAAGGTAAACATGTTCTCTTAAAACTTCTGAGTAAAATACTGCAAAGCCCCCTATGATCTGCCATCTGCAATTACATCCGTACATTTGGAAATTACATTCATCTGATGTATGCCCGTATTAAAAGAAAAGAATAGTTTGGAATTCTCGAGTTTTCCTAAAGAAGCAAGAAATGCCATCAAAACATTTGTGTAAAAACTTTGCACCAAAGAAAAATCTTGATTCATTCTCTCTAATTTTACACAGAAATCACTAACAAAAGCACACAAAAAATATTTATACAAAATTTTGAAACTTGTGGTAAAGGAATTGTTTGCCAAAGAACAGCAGAAATATGACTGTTAAGTCTACAGGGAAATGCACTGGCATCCTTCTATGAAAAACAGGAATGCTAAGAGAGTAAGTAAATCTAATTCCACCATCAAGAGCTTTCATTACACTTTAATTTTAAGGCACAGAGTTCAGCATATGGTCTCAGTCAGTCAGAACATAAGTTTTAAAGTTGGTTAATTCAAAAGTGGTACAAGTCGGTACAAAAAAATAGCGGCAGTATCTGCCTTGTCAATACTTCTTGTAAATACTTCAGGGATTTAGGTCAAAATGTAACTAAAAACACAAGTTAAACACAGTGCCAGGAACTTGGAGAAACCATTTTAAGATGCGTACCGTGAGGCCGAGTCAGGGAGTTCTTAAATTCATTCCCGATGGGAAAACGATTTTCAATAACAAGAACTATCACCGAGATCCTAGAAAAACAAAATTCAAACAAGGTCAAGTCTTCATTTATGGATCTTCCAAAAATCACAGATCTTAGTAAACTTAAACTTAGCATGATTTAAAGTGGCTTAGGAGACATTACTGCCTGTGTGAAAGCGACTAGGGGCGCTAAAGGGGCTTGAACCTCCGTCAGCCTACCGCTCCAACATGTAACCCACTCTGCCAATCTTCCACCCCTTAAAAGTAAAGTGACTGTGCTTGATTAGGAGTTAGTAACAATATGCAATAGATCTAGAGTTATTGATATACAATGCAGTGGCAGCCAGTGACCATGTTGCTGGGTTGCGCAACCCCCAGCGCAACTCCCAATTTTTCACTGCACAATTTGTCAATAAAAATAATACTGTAATTTCATAGGCCTATGGAATTTTGTTTGGTGCAGCAAGCCAATTCCTGATCAGGGAAATTAATAGGTCTGAGTGTTTGACTGCGCTCCAGCGGCTGCGGTGTGCTGTGAACCTTGTGTGTGTTGCCGTTTCTCTGCGACACACTACAATTTCCACGATGCATATGGACCACATAGCCACAATACAGTATTACAGGAGAGACTCTGCCTGGCTGAAGTGGGCGTGGATGTGTCGCTGGACGGTTGCGACCAGGGCTAGGTCTTGTTGCGACACGCACGTTTCAACTCGCAGCCCCAGACTGAGACATCCTCTGCTGGGGTGTTGGCTTGTTGCCATCGCCCGCCTCAGTCCTTTACTGTATGAAGCTGAGGCGACAGAACAGAGGGTAGAGGAAGTAAAACTGAAAGTCAATCTGTAGCGGGAAATTCTAAGAAAATGAATTCCCAGCCTAATTTTATGAGTGAAATTTTTCCCACTGACATTGCAACCCCCACTTCTTAAACCCACCGGCCGCCACTGATACAATGACGCCATTATTACCGTACTCATTCCAACTATGTTACATTCTGTTTTGAAAATAGTTCAATAGACGTAACAGCAGAAAACAAAGTAGAACCTAAATCTTCTGCAGTCTCACAGAGCACAAAAAACGAGAAAATTCAATGTTAATAAATGTTACAAATCTTAGTAATATACACAATAGATTTCTTGAAAAGAAATTGTTCTACGATTAACACTACCCAATGAGAATAATGATTGCTGCAATCATGCGTTTCTTTGTACAGAATTCAATCATGATTGCAAGCAGACCAACAGATCTTCTAGGAGCAGCCACGATTGCAGCTAAGCATCCAATTCTAGAGTTTCATCGCCTGCAAAACATGTATCAATTAATCAATCAATCGATCGATTGATCAACATGTCTGTTTGTTAGTCAGCCAGTCAGGCACTTCTACATAATCATCACAATAATTTTAAATGAAGTCATAAAGCTAAAGTTTGTGGTCATTCGAAGGTCAAGAATAAGAATAAGAGTGTCAGTGTCACTTCAACTTCAATATCGATCAGTTCATTGATATAACATATGACCAAAAATCTGATCAAATGCAGATATTTCAATCCATTGCAAACAAGAATAAAAAGCATGTCATCTACCAGAAGTAATACACGACACCAACCATAAAAATCCACACAATTATTTTAACTATTTAATGTGATTCAGGTGCACGTGTCTAAATGGTTTCCTATGTTTTCCTACAATTCCTAGTTTACCACATTATTCATTTCCGTTGGTCTATCCTAGCAGATCTGTCTTCACATTTCCAAATAATCTCCTGTATGAGCCTAATTTTCTGTTGCCAGGCACTCTGCCCTCTGCACATTTTACCCCAGCATTGACAATATGCCTCTTCCAAAACTCTGCTACAAAGATTTTTCACCCACCTCAGTGGATTCACTCGCTGTATCATTCTACAAGGGCTGATTCGCTTTCAAGTACCCATCAATACCAAAAACAGTTTGTTAACATAAAGTATGTAAGTCTGTTCTGCAGTAATATCAAGGGCATTACAGTATTATATTTCTAAATACTATTTTGTTTTCCAATAATACCATAGTAGTATTAAATCTACAATGAAATCACGTCTTTCTGTTTTTTCTTTCGGAGTCTTATTTACAGTCTGCCCTGAAGTTTTCCCACTTCCAATCTGACTGATCACAAGAACTGATCTGTTATTAGGTATGCAAATGGAGTACAGTGTACCATCGATTGATACCTTTGAGCATTATAATTAGTGCTATAGAAGTTAATAAATGCCGGTAATCATAAGCATATTTGGTATATATGTGTTCATTACTAACAGGACAGAATAAGGAAACGTTACTGTCATCACATCGCACTAGAGAGAAAACAATCGTTTTAACTGAGACTAGATATGATCATAATCAGGGCTTTTTGTTAACAAAATATTTTCTGGAACGCAATAGAATGTTTTTGGAACGCAATAGTCAGAAGTCAATTGTCAAAATGACGTAGCGGCCGAACAGTTACTATAATGATAATAACCAAAAAACATTAAATTCATGCATAGAAACTAGAGCTGGGTCGATTACGATTACTTCTTCCGATTACGATTTTTTTCAGATTTTCCGGAACGCCGTTCCGCCTCGTTCCGGCACAAAAAAGTCCTGATCATAATATACTTACTCGTAATATTTATGGCCATAGAAAATATTAGGTCTAATTAGATTTATCGTATAAATAAAATTTAATTAACATTAAAACAAGGCAGTTTACAACAACACGTAGATACAGTCTTCGGATTTTAGTCATAACATCATAGAGTTGTATTCATAGATTTATTATTAGTCTATGGTTGTATTCTATAATTTCTATTATATCCTCAGTCCTCACTGAGCCTCACTCCAGTCGTCCTATCCATCATTTGTTTTTCGAATGCGGTCAATCGCGATTTTGACAAAGTAGTTTCAAGTTTCCATTTGACAAAGTAGCTTCAAGTTTACATTTAATGAGATAGAAATTGCAATAATCACTTGGTGTTAAATGTTGTATCACGCCCACTGTTATAATATTGTTCTGCAGTGGTTTTTTGTTACTCATCCTCGTACTGTACATTCATTGGTTTGTCAATAAACTTCTACGGTGCCACAATCATATCAGTGGTTTACACACAGGTTTGCTTAGCCTCAGAAACCATTTAAAATCACATTATTATTATCATAATGCCCAGGGCTTCAGCCGATGGCGCACAAAACCCAAATTGAACTAGAGCCAGGTCAATTATTAACGGTATCTGTAAAATTTAGAAAATTTGCATTATTCATTGAGGAAAAATATACTTTATGGGCGCCTGAACTGTATATATAATTGTTTAGCGATACCAGATCAGTTGGAAAGATTTTAAAGACTAAGCTTTCCTACCTATCTACACATAACTATATAGTGAAGAAATGAAATTATAGTCGGTTATAAATTTATTTCCTAGTCTACGGTCTATCTATACCTGTGCATAGCATTGGTTGGAAATGATATCTTATGGGTAATAAATTCATTTCCTAGGAAATAAAATTATAGCCGGTTATAAATTTATTTCCTAGTCTACTGTCTATCTATACCTGTTTAAAGCATTGGTTGGAAATGATATCCTATGGGTAATAAATTTATTTCCTAGGAAATAAAATTATAGCCGGTTATAAATTTATTTCCTAGTCTACTGTCTATCTATACCTGTGCATAGCATTGGTTGGAAATGATATCCTATGGGTAATAAATTTATTTCCTAAGAAATAAAATTATAGCCGATTATAAATTTATTTCCTAGTCTACTGTCTATCTATACCTGTTTACAGCATTGGTTGGAAATGATATCCTATGGGTAATAAATTTATTTCCTAGGAAATAAAATTATAGCCGGTTATAAATTTATTTCCTAGTCTACGGTCTATCTATACCTGTTTATAGCATTGGTTGGAAATGATATCCTATGGGATATAAGTTTATTTCCTAGGAAATAAAATTATAACCGGTTATAAATTTATTTCCTAGTCTACGGTCTATCTATACCTGTTATAGCATTGGTTGGAAATGATTTTCTATGGGTAATAAATTTATTTCCTGGGAAATAAAATTATAGCCGGTTATAAATTTATTTCCTAGGAAATAAAATTATAGCCGGCTATAAATTTATTTCCTAGTCTACGGTCTATCTATACCTGTTTATAGCATTGGTTGGAAATGATATTCTATGGGTAATAAATTTATTTCCTAGGAAATAAAATTATAGCCGGTTATAAATTTATTTCCTATCTATCTATACCTGCATCATGTAGCATTGGTTGGAAAGAAAATCATGTCCTAACCATATACAGTATACATTATACGCATATAAGCAGGGCCGTTTGAAGGTCTTCGTAGGCCCTGGGCACCCTCATAATCGTAGGCCCTCCTCAACTTGAAACCTCCAAGTTGCCAACTACGCAACCAACTGTGGATTAAACTTTAAAGTTAAACACTTTCGCATTATTTTATGACTTCATGTTTAATAATGATTTTGGAATGCACCCTCCTCAGTTTTCGATGTCAAAATTCAAATCTAGTTCAACTTCCTTCTGTCAACTGATGAAACAGTTTCTAAAGCCAAGGCACTAATTATGGTGTATCCATCAGATCTGGAAGAGGCAATTACTGACGACTTTCTTCTATTTTCACAAATATTTGGCAAGATTAAAAGAGTGGCTGAAATGCTTGGCCTAGGGCTCAAATAAAGAATAGGATGGTGATACGTTTTCCAAATGTAAATATTGCTTTCCGAATCTACCTTTCAATTTTTGGAACAAGTTGTAAAGGTGAACGTTCATTTTCCAAACTGAAACTTATAAAAACTTATCTTCGGTCAACGATAGGATAAACATGACTATCCTCCCTGGCACTACTATCATTCGAAAAAGACGATGCGGGAAATGACATTTGAGGACATCATAAGTGACTTTGCTTGCTTATGAAAAGACCCAAAAGTGGCAAAAGGTTTACATATCGTAACACTGCTCAAGTGCTCATATTAATAGATATTATACTGTTTGTGACTGCTAGAGTTAAACGTTATTAGACGAGAATGCTGATTCAAGCAAAGTAATTGATGTGTCAAATGAGGATGGCGAAAAGGACAGGAATAACTGAGTGTCGTCGGCATAGAGTTGGTGATTCAAGTTGAGGGAATTGATTAAGGATGATAGTGGTGTGGTATAGAGACTGAACAATACAGGCCCTAGGACGGATCCTTGGGGCACTCCGAAGTTTACGCTATGAGATGATGAGGTTTGTTTGAGACACGAAACTTGGAAGGAACGAGACTTGAGGTAAGATTTGAACCAGTGATGAGCTTTGTTGGATATGCCAAACCAGAGGGAGAGTCGCTCGAGTAGAATATTGTGATCAATAGTGTCGAATGCGGCAGAAAGGTCGAGGAGGCAAAGACCAGTGACTTGTCGGAAACCGATAGCAGTTAAGAGTCTGTCGTAAATGTAGGCCAGGACAGTTTCTGTAGAGTGATGTTTAGTGTAGGCAGATTGATGAGTGTTATATAGTGAGTTATTTGAAAGATGTCTATAGTCAAAATAAATCTGATTTTGACATTCTCGTTAGTAAACAGTTAGTAAACACCCTAGGGATGCTAGGGGGTGCAAAAATATCCCTGCATTGCAACAATGGGTTCCGATTCCAAAAGAACGTAAATTCTTCTTTTTCAAAATTGAAATTCTAAATACTGGCTTTTTGCATGCGCGTCCCGCCTAATGTAATATTAAATTTAATGCGGCCCTTTAAAGAAAGTTTTTTCCCACCCTCCTCTTTTCTATACTATTGTTTTTTTAACAGCTTTGCAAATTTTCCCACGATCAATTGATTCGACTGGCCCTCCCCCTCTCCTCCACTAGCCACACGCATAGACTAAAAAAACATCACCCTATCAGAGCCTTAGCGGAACAGTGTGCCAACAGCCCTGGGATGTGCAGCGACAGAGTGTCGCCGTCGCAATTATAAATTGGGATCGAGACATCGTCGGGTTGAAGGGTTCAGTGTCGTTGAATTCATCGTCGTCGTCGACAGTATGGAGTCGTGGAATCCGCTTAAGTAAGTGATGTTTAATAATTATTTGAATATGTTGACGATAGATAGGCCTATAGACGACATCTGCTCCATTTTTAAAGGTTTCGAATGGCATTGTGCTGCCTTCCGAAACTGTGTTGAGAACTGCGGAAAGGCGTGAATCCCGGTTGCGCGCGGGATTATTTCAGTATTTGGTTGTTTAGTGCGCGTTTTGTGATCTTCAGTTCTGATTCGCCTATTTGGGGCCAATAATGGTCGTTTCGCGTTGCTCCCGAGCTTGCTTCGCCCGGTAACACATTATAGCCGCCCCAGTTATGACCACCCCAGTTATGACCGCCCAATTAGCTGGGGCGGCCACCACCTGTAACCCTTCGGCCTTCGCCCTACTACTTTGACCTATTTCAGCTTGACTTTGTGCATTTATTTTCTTAGATGTGCTTGCTGACCACTAAAGTAGGCCTAACGTTAGAGTAATATACAAAACTCCCAAATTTGAACATATATCCCCAGTTAGACAATCTCTACATTGGCTTCCTATCAGACACCGAATTAATTATAAAATCTGTCTTTTAGTAGGCCTATATAAAAGTAAAACCATGCTATATAATGTACCCAATTGTTTTAAGACGCGACTGATCCCTCTACCTAGGGTTGCCAGATCTCCCGTATTTTACGGGAGCTTCCGTATTTCAGCCCCAGTCTCCCGCCTAATAATACTAATAGCCTACTAATATTGTTATAACTTGTTTGTAATATTGATTCAGTACATGCAGATGATACAGTGCATTGAACGGTGTTGTTTATTGCTTTTCCTAGTCTATAATGTGCTTTTCCTAGTCTATACCGTATAGTAATGTAGTGTAGTATAGCTCTAGCCATAATAATTAAGAATGAACTGGACCGCGGAGTGGGCGCTTTGATCGTGGAAACAATCTCCCGTAGTTCGACTTTGTATACCTGGTAGGTAACCCTCCTCTACCTGCTAATTACTCCCAGTGGCGTAACGTGGGGGTGGGCGGGGGCACTTTGTTGACGGGCCCCGGGCGAGGGGGGCCCCCGAAGAGGGGTCTAAGCTAGGGTTAGGTTAGGGTTAACCCTAATTTAACCCTAGAAATGATGTGCTGACAACCTTTTTTTTGCTCGTCAGGCTGAAAAAGGAAAAAAAGGAGGCGATAACGTTTTTTTTTGCTCGTCAGCTCGAAACTTGGGGCCCCCATGGCAAAGATGCCCCCCGGGCCCCCAAAAGTCACGCTACGCCACTGATTACTCCGCTAGTTATTTGGCTGGACTTTCACTTGCTGTTTCGCGTTCTCGTACCGTCTTTGGCACTAGTTGTTTCTCATTGTGTGGTCCTGGGCTCAGGAACTCATTCGGCCTACTAAAATCACTTCGCATTAGGTCACCTACTAACACTTTTATCATCTCTCCTATCCGGTCTTAAAACATACCTGTTTAACTTTGACTTGGCTTAGCCCCCTTAGATTGCTCCCCCGCTGTTCTGACTGATCTTTCCGGCTTGACCTGGATCTTATTCAATTTGGATTTGGTGCACCATCAGCTGATGCTCTGGGCATTATTATATTGGCGCCACAGATTTGATTGATTGATTGGGTGATTGGGACTAAGGGACGCTATTGATATTTAGAGAATAGGGATCGCCGAGGAATCAGGGTGGGAGGTGGGGGGTGGGATGAGACAAGCCCCCCGCCGGGACGGGAGCTGCAGTAAAACCATTAACAGTTAATAATATCTTAGTATCTGCTTGTGATTTGTGTTTCACAATTGAACTTTCCTATGCCATTCATTTGACTAATTGTTGTGTAAAGGTTGTGTAAAACGTTTGATTTCAATTTATTTAAATTCTTTTAATGGCCAAGTCTGTTTTCTTGCGATGGAACATTAGCGTCACAGTCGAACCATCTAAGAACAGCCAGCCACGCTAAGCGATTTGAAAGGTGTTTGTCTCAATGGACAGTGATTTTCACACAGGCTTACTTAGCCTACTAAACCACTTAAAATCACATTATTATTATTATTATTATTATTATTATTATTATTATTATTATTATTATTATTATTATTATGCTTGGATTTGTAAGCATTGGCGTAAACTTGGGAAAAAAGTGGAGGAGGCTCAAATCCTTTACCTTCCCTTTCCCCAGGGTTTAATCTAGGCCGTTTCCGGGGGGAAATGGCTCTTCTTTCTCCGGAAATTTCAAATTCCCCCGGAAATGTTGGCATACTGCATCAACTAACAGCAGCCCCTTAGCTGACTTCCCTCTCGACCTTGTCAGTTTTTCCCGGAGTCTAGATTAAACACTGTCTTTTCCTATGGTGGCCTCTTAAGAAGTGGAGGGCGGGGGGAGGGGGTGACAAAGAAGCCCTACTTCAATTCTAATAGAAGTTTTTGCCCATGCTTGCAAAAAGTTAGATAAAAACATCAGATGAATGTTTCAGCTTGTGTATGTAGTCTATTTACGTGACGGTCGTTGTGAACTGCGGTGTCAATGTTTACGTTGGACTGTCATTGGGAAGTGCAGTGATGATGAAAACGCCGGTTGGCGTTGAACTCTATTTAACTAGTGAGGAAGTTTAGATGTTTATCTGTAGTCAAGCAATTAGGAGCAGGCCCGTACGAAGTGGGGGTGCAGAGGGTTCAGCTGCACCCCCTGGAAAAATTTAGGGGTGCAGTGCACCCCCTGGAAAGAAGATAGTCTGCACCCCCTTCCAGCTAAAATTGGCCAAAAATTATCTTGCCCCCAAGAAAAGTGTGAAGTGACGCTACTGCTTTTACCTGGAGAAAATCTGCACCCTCTGCTGAAAATTAGTTCCGACGGGCCTGATTAGGAGCGCCTGAATGCAGCCTTAGCTGTTGTATTCATGTACCTATTAACTGCATCAATGTATGTGTTCTGTGGAAATTGAATTAAATGATACAAGGCGATAGAGAGAGAGACGGTCAGTCCAGACAGTTGAGGAACTCTGATTCTTCTTCTTCTTCATGTGCCATGTATTGCTACGTCGGCGACCATGGATTTCCACTCTTCTCTGTTTCTGGCTTTCCTTATCAGTTCGATGTTGTCTGTAGTTCTTGTCGCTTCTCTTAGGCTGTCCGTAAACTTTATTCTGATTAGACCGTTATAAATACAATACAGTACATGGTGCTAGCTTTAAAATGACATACATCAGGCTTCTATTCATCTTTCGCTTTCTGCCTGCTTGGCAGCAGTTAAGTTTGACAAAGATGATAATGTTTCTTTATCATCTGAACCAGTCGACTCCTGGCTGTCTGTTGCGGAAGTAGGTGTCTAATTGGCAAACGACTACAATGACAATATCCCTGCAGACATGACTGACAATGGTGAGATGCAGTTTTATCAATTTTTGGCAAACACATGCAGTGGCAATGGCATCACCAGGGTTGGTGTCACCCAGTGCAGTAAACTCGTTGTGTCACCCCTCCAGACGTCCACCATGGACCTCCTCCAAATCTTCCTTTACTAGACCCTACATAATCGGCTATAGTACCGGTAATGTTTGTAAACTGAGTCCAAAAGTTATAGGTGCCACAAGACATAAAACAAATTAAACAATATAATTTTAGGTAATAGTTTTTGTAAAATGTAGCAACTTTGAGTTATTGTAACTTATTCTAACTTGAAACTTCATTTAAATTTTTTCTTTCCTGGTCTTCAATTACTGTACAGAATCATTAGCTTTCACCATATCAGTTTCAATTGATAATAGAGCTAGACCAGAAAGCCTTGACTGTTCAATAGTGGATTGCAAATAGTTATTTGAGTTTTTATTTTGAAAGGCTCCTCACCCGAAGCCATGGACACAATTGAAGGCTTAGTGAGAGTATTGGGAGTGATTCTATGAAGTCCCATTCAACTATGAATTTCAAAACATCAAACAGTGACCAGGCTATGTGGAGATCACCTTTAGGTGCCTTCTCAGCCTTGGTATTTCTTTTATAGGCCTATCTTCAGATAACTCATCATAGAAATCAGTGTTTGGAACAATAGCTGACTAGACTATTTAAATACTATTGCAAATAGCTGAGCTTAAACACTATTTAAAATAGTTTTCCAATAGCCAATAGTTCGCAACTATTTAAATAGTATTTAAATACTATTTAATTTTTCAATGTCAAAATGAAAACTGTATTATCATTTATCACTGGCGAATGTTATAATCTAAAAGCACTGTCATTAGTTATCTGCACGATCACATTGATCAGTAAATTAGTAATACAGTCACCTGTTAGGTTATTCACCAAAAGTCTTGATTAATCTTGAGGAGCAACAGTTTCTCAAATGTTTTGTCACTTAAGCGATTTCTACGCTTTGAGATGATAACATAATACAACTATTTAAAATCAAGTATATTTAAATAGGTAAGTTCGCTAACTATTTAAAATAGTCGCTTAAATAGTTCAGAACTATTTAAATAGTATTTAAATAGTATTGACTATTTCAATAGTCACAACACTGATAGAAATAGGTCAATTTTGGAATGGATACCAGTAACTATTCTCACTTGCTGATAGTAGATTCAGCCTCAAATATATCTTCTACATCTTTGATTGCTGATGATGTGATCTGAAGATCAGATTGCAAACAGCAATACACTCCAGCATTGCCCTATTGTTTTCTTCTTGCAGGATGATGAGTCCAGCATCTACTAATTGTGCCTCTGTCATTCTCCTCTTGAACCTTAATCTTCTCTCTACGACCTACACTCCTACAGAAGTTCCATGTTCGTCTGATTTTAAAAGTGCCTTTTCAGTTGCACTCTCCATTAAGTGACTGCGCTTCTCATGCAGAAAAAGTTTTAGAGCCTCTAACTTGGTCACCACTTTCAGCGACGGGGGAGGGGAGTGTATCGGTATATATCCCCTCCCAAAAAAGTCTACCTTTAAGTTTTTTATGTTTTGTTCACATGTGAGACATTAGCATATGTTTTGATTTTGAAATAGCAATGCAATGACTAGTTAAGATTTATACCCTCCCCCCAATCAAATTCCTGGCAACGCTGCTGGCCACTTTAAGATTTAAGCCTTTAGTCTGCAGATACTTCTGTGTAAGATTAACTTCCTCAACTATAGGCCTACCAGCCCAAAAATAAAGGTAGTAGAGAAATGTGAAATTACAAACTGCAGGTAAAATACCTGGTGCTGTACTTCTTGTGTCCAAATTTTTTGAAAATTTCCAATTTCTCAGTTTGGCGTCGCCCAACTTGGTGGTGTCACCCGGTGTGGCCTGCACCCCCCTCCAGCCACGCCACTAAACACTTGTACTGGACGCTTTTTAGCACTTGTTCAATACTCAATTCCGAACAAAATCTTGCTCAACATTTTAATTTGTCGAAATATGCTGCTAGATTCCATTTGAAATTATTGCAGGGAAGATATTTGAAATTCGGGTTTGAAATTCGGTTTACATTTGCCTAAAGCATGGATGAAATCGTTTCATGCTTTGTGACTCATTGTATTGCATGCAGAGTATTGTGATGGACTGTGTAATTTCGGAAATGGAGAGACGGTTTTTCGAAGAAGCTACTGCAGAGGTGCTTTTATTGACGAGTTTGATGCTAGACGTCATAACCGAAAACTAGCACTTCATTGACTGTTACAAAAACTCGTCAATGGCCTTGTTAGGCCATTGATGAGTTTGATGACAAAGATATAAACACCTGTATGTTCTGATTTATGAAAATAGTTGGCCCCTATGATTAGAAGTTTCCACCCCAAAGGCCCCCCACTTGCCAAATCCTAGACCCGCCACTGTTGGTAACTTAGGATAAGGTGATTGCAGATAGGCTGTCGTACTAGTGTTATAGTCTGCAAATATTTTCTAAATTTCAAGATTTGCACTTAGTATTGCTCTAAATTTTTCGGCTCAAGTTTCACCCAGACCCATGACGAGTTCACAATGCTCTGCTAGCCTCTAGTTGGATCTGGAAAAGTTGGTCTGTCGAAACCTTGGTGCTCCTTTTCTGGAGCTCTTGATGTATGTTGTTGGCAATTATACAATTGCTTACCATGTAGTTTCACCCCAGAGGATAAACTTTATTGTTTCTCCAATCGCTTCTCATTTATGATTTGTGGTTCTGTGTAATAAGCATAAAATTAAATGAGTGAAAGAGAAAGAATAATAAACTTCTCTAGTTGAATTTGAGCCAATAAAGATCACTAGTCACTTTCATTATAAATATAGGATAAATCAGTCTATTGACTTATTATGGGCTGAATTGTTATTTTTATTCTATTTCAAGGTTCATTTTATTGATAATTTTATATCTTACTGATTGAAAAAATTTCAGAATTTGCTGAGGACATTTTGGTAACTGTTAATTTGAGGGGCTCAATAGCCAACATTATCATAGCCTGGGGGCCCAGCCATGGACTACTAGATGAAGTGGACAGGATTAGGGTCTCAGCAAGTTACAAAATCGCTGAAATGGGCCACGGTTCCAAAATGTTTGGGAAACCCTGTTTAGACTACCTTACATCAGCATTCTGTGTAGTTGCATGTAATTTTGGATTTTTTCAACTTGCAATTGTGCAGATTCTATGAAAGCTAAAAAGATGAGATATACACCAATGATTTGCATTTTTATTCCTCCTTCAAACTATCCATGCAAAATTTAATAAAAGTTGGGATGAGGGTCCACAATCTGACCTGAAATAGAACCTACCTCCAAAAAGAAATGTTTTTTGTTACCAGCTGTGTACTGTGCAGCTAAAATTTTTGAGTGACAAGTTCTGGCAACCTAACTTTTGTGAGCAACAAAGTTGTAGGAGAATGTATTTGGAACAGAATAAATCAAACATTTTGAAAATTGGACAATATTGGGTTGATATAATTATATTTCCCTCTACCCCAAGCACCCTCCTTTTGATAAATTATTTTGATCAGTGTAGAACAATGCCTGTATTTCTTTTATAATATTATGCTATATCCCAGGCTATAGGAAAGCTAAAATGAAGAAGTATACACCATTATCTTGCATTTTTATTCCTCTTTCTAACCATCTAAGCAAAAAAATTTTAAAATGAGGATGAGGGTCCACAATTTGTCTAAAATTACTTTGAATGTGTTTGGAGTTTCCTAATGTTGAGGCTTGGAATTGTTGCATTTTCAGGGCATCATTTGAACTGAGCAGGGTCTGGAAAGAGTTCAGCCTGAATGGTCGTGACATTGAAACGTCGAGCAGTCCAGGTGAAACCTATATTACCCAAAAGACGTCAATCCAAAAATGTTTAGAGGAACTTCAAAAGTCGAAGAAGTATGCCAATAATACCTTTGTTTCAAATGACCATCCAGTCACCTGGAATAGCTACCAGATGCTGGCATCAGACTTCTGTGGTCGACAAAAGCCAGTCCATAAAGGCCGTATTTGCACTTTGTGCAAGACTAATGGGGAGAAATCTGGGGTCTACGAGTCCCACCAACTGAAGGATTCCGCTGGGCGTGTCGTGTGCCCAGTGTTGTTTGCCTACACTTGTCCTAGGTGCGGTGCGACTGGGAGCAATGCGCACACCATCAACTACTGCCCCCGAAAGGATCCTAATGCAACCTGCATAGTGAAAAAACTCAAGAGCACGCGAAACAGTGCTGGTCACAAGCGGCACTGAGAAACAAGAGGCACTGTTGCAAGGTTTTGTGCTTGAAAATACAGATTTTGTGAGTGCATCTTTTCACACTGGATGCCTGATCAAAGACATACAGTATTTTTTAAAATCTGAACTATATATATAAATATTGAGTAAGTGCTTTATTTAAACTGCTTCTTCCATTTAAACTAGTATTTAAGTTTGCAATGTGAGTGAACCAATTTCGGCTGAGAATTTATACCAGGCACCTTAGAACTTAAATATGAACATAATTCATTTTATAAAAGTAAATAATGTAAGAAAATTTGTAATCATTTGTGGTCTCAACTGATGGCATCTCAAAATTGAATTTCCTGGATGGCATTTCATTGATGATGTCTGCACATTTTTGGATGGCTTAGCCAAGGGGAATGAAATTTATAATTACCAGGTTAATCTTGGAAATATTCTGGATGGGGTGAATGATAGAAACCGTTGACTTTTGGAGACTTAAAAAAATTTGATGATCCATGTGCTCTTAAGTTGAGCACTTATTCCATCCCGATGTCGATTTTGTTGTTCATTTAGTATCTGCTTGTGATTTGTGTTTTTCACAATTGAACTTTCCTATGCCATTCATTTGACTAATTGTTGCATGCAAGTTGTGTAAAACGTTTGATTTCAATCCATTTAAATTCTTTTAATGGCCAAGTCTGTTTTCTAAAGCCACATAGCAGCTCATGATGGAACGCAGAGCATATTTTATTTATTGCATGAAGAAGTGCCTTTTGTGTTTAGACTTTAGACTATTAATATATTTAAGTTGGCAATATAGCACAAAACTAAAGTGAACAGATTTTTATTCCAATTATCTGGTGTTTAGTTCATAACCAGGTGATGTTGAATAAATTTGAGGTTCTTGATTTTTGGAATACCGGTACACTTTTAGTTTTTTTATCATTTGATTTGCTGTCATTGATTTGATTGATGAGAATGTTGAAATTACATTATGGTACTGAATTGTCTTCAAGGATTCTCACTTGAATTGAAATCTTTGTTAGTGCAAGATTTTGCTAGTTGTGCTGGCCTACCTCGTACCGTAGAATTTCATATCGGGCATTTCCCCAGGAATTCGCGCTTGGGAGTGGTGTTACATGCAGGTGGTGCCAATGTCCAGTGTTTCCTCTAGACTAGTTGGACCCAGGTTAATGGAATTTGGCGGGTTGAGGGTTCGATGTTTTGACCCGGAAAAAAGGAAAGTACAAGCCAAAAAAGTAAAGTGACAGACTGCTGAATGTTACTGTGACGGAAAACTTCCTCTTTGATCCCTTATGGCAACGGACAATCTCCGCGGATATGTTTCCGAAATGATCGAGGGAAGATTTTTCAGGCGGGAAGAGAAATTTGAGTCCGAAACATATATATATAGGTCCCCACCCTGGTATTGGATGGACTTGCTCGTGAATATACAACACGTATCACTTGATTATAATGCAGTTTTATTCAACATAAAGAGCAATTTAATTAATAGTTCTGCGGATATCTTCCGTGAAATGAAATAGTTAATACAGTATCCGCGTGAATACTCGCGGATCAAAACAGTCTTCAATCAATCGTGCAATCAAACATAAAACTTTATCCGCAGACATATCTGCGTGAATATCTGCAGAGCAAATAGTTTCTATCTTAACTATCAACAACGATATACGGTTATGCAATACTCAATAATAAAGCGTATCTTTCTGTGCAAATGTTCGCGGAATAATCAGTTCCTACAGATAATGAAATAGTCAAATAAATCTGCAAACAAATACGACCACTTAATCCGCAGAGATATCTGCAGAGAATTAGATCCCAATTAATTCCTATAAGGCAATCTAGGCAAAGATATGTCTGCAAGTCTTTAAGGACTTATCCGCAGATACATCCGTCTGAAGGACAGATTTCCCTAAGCTATTTTTATCTTTTGTTTCAAAGCCCGAAGCGAAACACTTCGAGGTGGCTACCAGCCATCGGTGACAATTAAGTCAATGATTGTAATGCTGAATTGAGGCTACGCGCCTCTCAAACGGGCACAGTGGCCGTGTTGAGTTGTGACTACGCGCCACTCAAACTAAGGTATGCGACCCCTGTTGTGGTGTATGTTGAGTTGTAGCTACGCGCTACTCGAACGGGCACGGTGGCCGTGTTGAGTTGTGACTGCGCGTCACTCAAACTAGGGTATGCGACCCCTGTAGTAATGTCGTGTATGCCGGCCAAACCGGAGCACCTTGGCGGCAAGGTGGCAGACTGTCTGGAGGCGTCTTGGCGGCAAGACGGCCAACTTCCTCTGAGCCGAAACTCAGACGGTCGGAACGACGTTCCAACCTGGTTCAGTCGTTCTCAGAGGCTTGCTGAAAAGCCCACACAACCGAACTCCATCGGCTCTCACGGGCCTGGATATAAGACCCCAAGTCCTCGCGATAAAAAGGTTTGCTATCGCACCATTTAAAAATCATTTGGCATTTTGAAACGAAAAGCGCCATCTACTGAATATTTTACAGGTAAGTACTGTTGAATAATTGCCAAGTATTGGTACACGAATTATGGCTAAAGAATCGCTAACTTTATTATTATTAATTATTAATCGATATTGATTACTGAAAACGATCAACTCTATAGTAAAATGCTATGGCTCAACACTCTAGCGACTAAACTGTGAAGCGTCGCTATATAGAAATCATTAATCAATATCAACGCGTATAAGAGGAACACGCGGCAACATACACTGAAAAATGGAACACACAGGTAAAATTAAAATTCCTCCACAATGTCCCTGACTTACGTCTTTGACCGTCCTCGGTCAAAAACTCAAAACTATCCGAGGAGGAATTGACGGACAATTATGGAAACAAAAAAACTGTGAATAAAAACGAAAGAAAACTTCACATGTGCCGGCTAACATCACAAAACTTCAGCCGGGCAAGACGGCTATCAATTATACATAACAGCGATTGCGAGTGGCATAAGACAAGAATTGAAACGTCGTACACTATAAAACATTAAGCTACGATCTGCATATGCCGGCAACATTTGACAAGCGGCCGTTCCTAGACGGAAAGAAAGCTCAGTCTGAGGCGAAGCTATAAAAATACAAAACGAACAATATGAAGTTAACTCTAAGCTAATTTACATCAGCCGGTAAACGCATAACGAGTTTGAATTGAAACTATGAAAACACGTGTACACACGAAACTACTAACTATAACAGTAAGAAACACAGACAACGATACTAATAGAAACACAAACACGGACATCATAGACTTCGCAGTAACAAAAAGATTCGAGACAGCCGGAAACCACTTGGCACGCGGCTGTGATTTAACGCGTTATCTTTGGAATCAATGTCCCAAGACTATTTACACAAACCAGTGATTTCGCACTGCAACGCATACAGTATTCTATCGTAATACATCCTTATAGTACACCGTTAGCACAACAGCTCACACGAAGAAATTTAATCAAGTCACATAATAATTGGACACAGGTAAACGAATCAACATTTCAAAGCAAAACATTCGTGCGACTGATTAACAAACTAACGCTACTCTTATTGAACAGCGTGTCGCAATAATCGAAGTCTACTCGTGCCGTTTGTTCATCACATCGTCATACGCACAGTACTTTTGTCTATGGACATTCGAAAGAGAGAAAAGGTATGGACCTTTCACTGGATAGGCGTAGGTGATTACCAGCGTACGCTTCTCTTTTTCTTCTTCTTCTGACGCTTTTGACGATACGGAGGCGCAGGACGGACATCAGTCTTGATCGCTTTATCGTCCGACATTCGTTCGTCGCACTTTGCGTCTGGCGATTCATGGTCTGCTGACGTTGCTGTAGTTGAGTACTTTCAGGTTCGGAATGTGGATGAAAGTCTCCGGGTTGAGTACTTTGATCTGGTTTTCGCCCAGGTGGAGTGCTTCGAGCAGGCGCAGGTCTCTGAACGCTTCCTTCGGCAGAGTGGTGATTCGGTTTTTGTCGAGCTCCAGTTTTCGGAGACTCCGGAGACCGGCGAAGGTGTTGGAGTCGATGTTCCTGATTCTGTTTCCCCAGAGAATCAACTCGCGAAGTTTGGAGCAGTCGTGAAACGAGGAGGGAGGAATCCTCTGGATGCTGTTTTGCCACAGGTGAACGTATCTCAGCTCAGACATACCTTCGAAGAATCCTTCAGGTAAATAGGTGATCTTGCAGTCACCCAGGTGCAGCTCCTGTGCTGTCTTTTCCAGGCCTTTCAGTGACCTCCTACTCAGGTTGTCTTTGATCGGATTGAAGTTTAAGACTATCTTGCGCACTTTTAGATTGTTGAAGACGAGTGCTGGAATTTCGGCGATCCGCTGATCTGACATATAGATGGCGCTGTAGACGGTGGTCACGTGATCGCTTCCTTCGGATAAGAACTCCGGAATGGCGTCGAGTCTTTGGCAGCGGATGTCGAGCAACGGAGTGCAGCAGCAGTAGCCGGAGGGGACGGAGGAGGAGTCGTTCGATCGCCTCTGCTTCACAGACAAACACTCATCACAGACGGACACAAACGACGACGATCCCCCCGCTCCCCCGCCTCCTCCTCCTCCTGGGCTTCTGGTGGCTGCTGCTGCTGCTGCTGTCGGGGGCGTCTGACTGTTGGTGATGGTCGCTGAGATGGCGAAGAGCGAGATGACGAAGCGAAGAAGAAGAAGAAGATGGTTGCGTCTTTGACGACACAGACATACAAATGACGTCACCCACCGGCCGATCATCATCATCATCACTGCCACCACCACCGTTTGCACTCTGGAAACGTGTTAGTTACTTTGTCTGTCGTTCTTTGGTCACGTGTGAAGCTGCTTCCTCTGCGGTCTTCTCGGGTTTCTCTTCCGTCTCTCTGCCTCTTGATAATTCGAGAATCTGACATAAGCTCTTTTGTGGATGCAGATTCAATGAATTCTCTCTGATTTGCAAAAGAACACTTCCATGGAACTGTCCCCAAATTCTTCACAGAGAAACTTCAATTGGCAGTCAGCATATACTCGAAAGTCGAAATCTACACCAAGAAATATTGAAATCATTTTAAGAAGAATTTACAAAATTTATTTTTAAATCGTAGGCGGAGAAAACACCAGATTGCTTTTGACGGCATCAGCGTAGGTACGAGTGGACAGAAGGCAGACCGGAACCCCTCTTCTCCCTCCTCCATTCCCAGTCTGGCTTAGACTGATGGTGAGATTTGTTAACAGCCTAAGAGCAGCTTCTATTGTGGAATACCTATGCTTCCATCTTGTCACTTTCCTCAACTAACACACACGCACACAAACACATTCACAGACCTACACACTGGATGTAATAACAGCTGCGTCGTAGATGACGTCGAAAAGCGCCACAAAGCAGAAACAGCTACGTAGCAACTGCGCCTAACTGAGACAGCGCCGTTATTTCCATGGAAGTCGTCGTTTCGTTGTCTTGACATCGCCGCAGACAGAGCCCCTCTGCTGCTGCTGCTGCTGCTGCTGCTGCTGCTGCTGCGAGGAGATGGAGAGAATGAAGGAGGCAGTGGCGTAGCGAGGGGCAGAGGGGGCGAAAGGCCCCAGGCGGCACTTGCCCTAGGGGCGGCATTTTCGAGATTTCCTAAATTTTTATAATTATTAGCCTTTATTAGGGTTTTTTGCTTGTCAGACTTTTTTAAAGACTTGATTGATAAGGTTTTTTGCAGGAAATTTTGAAAATTTTCCGCCGCGGAAAGGCGGCACTTTTTATTTTCGCCCCAGGCGGCACTTTGCCTAGCTACGCCACTGGCAGGAGGAGGAGGAGGAGGAGGAGGAGTAGGAGGAGGAGGATTGGCAGTGGGTTTAGCGTCGCTATGCTTCTCATCTGTATTGCAAATGGCCTTGAAGGCAACAGACACACAAACACACACACACACACATACACACACAGAACGGAGAGCGGTCAAGTAAACGGACGTCTGTTGTTTGGAATTGAGCTGCGATCTGTGTCGCTCCACCGCCGTCACCCTCCCCGCAGCAGCAGCAGCAGCAGCAGCGTCGATGTCTCGCCCTCAGTCAACCAATGTGGTGCCAAGACTGTTGTGACGAGCGCGATGTTGTCACGTGACCTGCAGACGGCCAATGGAATGCTCTTGTCCTCTGCGAGCGTTCGATCCAATGCCTAACCCAAATGTCCTATTTATAGGCACATGCAGTTAGGTCGCTTTTAGAAGCGTTCACGCTTGTAGCTGATACTTTCTTTTCGTCTAATTCGCACTATTTCTCTACTTATGCTTGAAGCCGGATACGGTGTTAGAGAGACGTATTTATCTTTGTTCTCTTACTCTCCTTTTCCCGGAGGCGTATTTCCATATCCTACCATGGTAGGGATCCGACCAATAGGAGACGAGCAACGGTCTGACCAATAGAAACGGGCATGATATCTCCATGGAAACGGGCGGCATAACGTGACCTAATTGCTTACTCGGACAAGATATTAACAAATATCTCGGAAAATATTAATAAATATGGCTGCTGCTATTTCGTGGTTACCAGGAGTCTTTAAAAGCGTTGTGATTAAGCATGAAAGCGTTGACAATGGTTTCTTTGCAACTGTAAGGAGCAGTGCGAAAAGTTCGGAAGAGTTAGGTCAGTGGCTACAAGAATTTGAAGACAAGACTAAGACACGATGGGTGGTAAGAAGGACTTATCCTGGCGTTTCACGATTAGCATGCAGAATCGATTACGTTTGTCAACACAGCAATTTCAACAAATCGAAATCTGCAACACAGCGCGATTCCAAAAAGTGTGACTGTGGAGCATCTTTGACACTAAAGATAAAGTTAGTGACCAAGAAAACAAAGACGACTGACCAGCTGGTTAAGGTTTGTGAGAGGCATTTAATGTGTTTTTTAATTATAAATTTGAACTCTGTGTAATCATGAAGTCATAAATAATAATTTTTATGCGATTAATAGATCTCTCCAAAAAATATATGCCTATTAAATTAGTATAAAATACTACAAACCTACAAATCCAGTGAACAGTCAGTGACATATTGCTTTAAACTACACATAAAGTAGCAAAAGTGGGCCGTGATGGAGAGTACGTGGGCCGCACAACACAGCACGATGAATGACTTCCTTACAGTTTACCTGATTAATCAAATTCCCATTCAGATAATTTAAAATTGTAACCAGCCTTTAATAATGGTTTATGCAGCAAGGACTCCCTTCTATTATCAAGATCAGGAATATTCACAATCATTCAACTGAAACAGCCAAGGCGTTGCTACATCTAACTGCTCGTGACGAATGTCAAGAAACATTCATCTCTTACTTCAACAATGGAATGGGTGTCGCAGAGGCAATGAAATATCATGCCAGTTTATTAGAACTGCAAAGTGACATCAATGAATCGTTGTTGGCTGACGGTTCCGTGAATCCAAAACGAAGGACTGTTAGTCACTGGCATGATGAGTGGAGAGAGCAGAACTTTGGAACAAGAACAGGCAGCACCATGTTGAAGGTTAATAATTTAAAACAACATAGTTTAAACGTTGTAGTAATATAAAAACTAATTCTCATACTGAAATAACTAAGTGGCTTAAATAAAATAATAAAAAAATAATTACATAAATAAATGAAGAAATAAAAAATTAATTAGTGACATAAATATATCCCTTAATGAAAATTAATCCCATAATGACAATTTTACACAACCTCATAAGCTCAAACTGTTAAACAGCAGTAAGGTAAGACATGGTTTACTTTAGTAGGGTCATATGCTGAGTGCATACTCCCAAAAATAACCTTACATGCTAAATAATGAACTGCATATGATATATTTGATACTGTTTCAACAATCTTATGTTGGCAAAATCATTCAGACCTTTATGATCACAGGACCTTACAAAGTTACAATAACTAAAAATTTTCGTCAATGGGAAACGTGTAGGTTAAACTGAATTACATAGCAAAATTTTGTTAATTTTGGCTGCCTCATTAAATTAAGGCAAAAATTACATGACCCAAATTAAAGCTAGGCAAATATTATTAAAGGAAGGTGAGCCATATACAAGTTAAGGCCATGGCAAGATCAAGAAAGTACACAGTTTCTTTGTTCAAGACTGTCTTGAGCTAAAATCAATGATTAATATAATTAACATTTATTGAAATGGCGGTATTTTTTGATTTTAGGTTCTAGAAGAAAAGTTGGAGGTTTATCACAGTCAAGGTCATTTAGTTGCTCTACACTCTGACCCTTTGGTTATAGTGATTGTTACGGCAATCATGCAAAGAGCTCACAGTCTACACGAATCGAGTCAAATTGTCTTTGTCGATTCAACTGCCAGTTGTGATTCAGAAAATCACTCTATCACATTCATGATGACACCCTGCGCCGCTGGGGCTGTTCCATTAGGCGTGTGCATCACTGACGGTCAATCTGCTGATGACTACAAATTGGCTTTCAGATTGTTCCAGACAGTTGTGGAGCCATTTAGTTTTGGAAGACAAGGATACCCTCTGACATTTATCACCGATGACAGTGATGCAGAGCGTGCTGGACTTCTTGAAATATGGCCAAAAAGCTCTGCAAAACTATGCCTGTTTCATGTGCAACAGTCTGTTTGGCGGTGGCTGTGGGAAGTCAAGCATTCAGTTGAAAAAGATGACCGTCGTGAGCTCATGATGAACTTTCAGGAGCTTGTCCGTTGCACAGACTTGGAAAGAGTATCATGTCTCCATGATCGTTATAGTGTAAGTGCTGTGTGGAGGAAGAACCCACAGTGGCAGATTTACATGCAAGGTTACTGGAACAAACGAGAGTTGTGGTGCATGGCGTGGCGAGATAAATCCATGATGGGTCACAACACGAATAACTTTTGTGAATCAACTATTAGACTGTTTAAGGATCTTGTTTTGGGCCGTTGCAAAGCATACAATGTTGTGACTCTGGTTGACTTCACATGCACCGTCATGGAGGACTATTACCGGCACCGATTGCGTGAATTTTCACACGGTAGGAACCACAAACCACAACGTCTCTTTGCCAGTATCCTTCGAAAATCTGCCTATCTAGATCTGGCAACTATTGTCGCCCTTGACCCTGATACATTCTCGGTCCCAAGTGAACATGAGGAGCATATAAGTTATGAAGTAAACCATCGGCTTGGGACTTGCACTTGTCCTTCTGCTAAATCTGGAAAGTTCTGTAAACACCAGGCTGCTATATGGAAATTGAAGGGCATTCCATTGACAACCTTTCCATCATTTTCAGCTGAAGCTCGCTACCAGATGGCTGTGATTGCACTTGGTGACCAAGCTGGACCAATGACCTTTTACTCTGATTTTGCAGAACCCATACCTTCCCCTGAACCATATGAAGCTGGAACTGAAATTATAGCTGCGTCTATTACTAAGCTGTGTGATAAGTACGAGACATTGAAGAAACAACTGAGAAGAGCCAAACCGAGATTACAACAAGCAGTACAGATAACGGTAGTCAAGCCCTTAAAATCTTCTTGCAAACAGTAGAGAATTTGCACCATCAGTTCAAGACATCACCAACCGATTACAATAAAATCTTGAAACGTTTGGGAAACATTAGAACTGAAACGCAGTGGAAGACATTTCTGAACACTCAAGGTGGTGGTGTCAGCTGCTTGTATCGGAGTGGCTCCGCAATTCGAGTCCAACCAACATCACTGAGCAGAAGACGAGCATCAGTCACGCGAGGCAGCAAGAGGATTGCTGCAGGAAGACCTCCAGTCTCAGCATCTGCTAGTTTACGACGCAAGCGTGCTCGTGCGCTCAGCATGAATATAGGGAAAACCAACCTAATGCCAAGTCTCATGGTCAATGCCATTAGATGATACTAGTGCGATGTGATGTTGTGTTTATTGTATTTGAATGTCATCCTACTTTCTTGAACAGACAACTTATCACATGTACATCGTTTAACTTTCACCTTTGTGTCAGCTCTGACCACAACAGTATTTCATAGGCATTTAACTAAATAAGTTGCCAAAGACAATGTAAAGTTGCTAGCTTATTTTCATGATAATTGTAAGTAAGTAAGTAAGTAAGTAAAATCTCGTAGATTTCTATATAGATTTCTATAGCGCCTTGTCTGTGGAATTGATGGTGTCCTCTGTTCTGTACCCTGGCTATGCCAGTGATATAAATTGTGTGAGATCTATGCATTTATACTCCTTGCTAAAGCTGTGAATGCTTTTAATTTGTATATGATGGGAATTAAAATTTTTAAAGTTTGGTAATAATTTGTGATCAAAGTTTAGAAAGGAATCAAATTTGAATCCAAGATTACTTGCAGTTGGAACAGGGGTATTCTTGTGTCAGGAGCCAAAATTAGCTTAGGATTGTCAATTTAAGCATAGCAGACTAAAGAGTAGCCTATACACCAGTGTCGGTTCCAGGATTTGACAAGTGGGGGGGGGGCGTTGAGGTGGCAACTTATAATCATTTGGGGGGCAACCATTTGTTAAGTATGTAGTATTAAGTATAGGTCCCAACAGGGGCGCCAGACACTCAATAGGGGGCACCCCCCCTGTGGAGCCTCCACTGGCCTACAGGTGCTAGAAAATTAGAATACAAAGAAAATGTAGCTGCATTATTAGTCTTCTTAATGTCACTATCATTACTTTAATATTTTATAGATAGAATACCGATTGGTTTGGTAAATGTTTTATTAACACAGCATTAAGTAATTTTATTTTTAATTTTATTTAATGTTCTTTTCTTTTTCTTCTAATTTACGTTATTTTTAATTTTATGTAATTTTTTATTTCATTTGACTTTAATTATTCTATTTTTAATTTCATTTATTTGTATTTAATTTTTATTTTTGTATTTTGTTTTATTCCATTTATTTCAATTAGGTCGCCCGTTTCTATTGGTCAGACCGTTGCTCGTCTCCTATTGGTCGGATCCCTACCATGGTAGGATATGGAAATACGCGGGCCGGCCCTAGCCAAAATGGCGCCCAAGGCAAAGCATACTTTGGAGCCCTCTGCTCCTCCCCACTCGGACCCCCTGTGGCATCACGGTTACTCCCTTCAATGATGAATCAGTCAAAAAAGTGCGCTAAAACAGAGTCATAGTGTTATACCGTTACTAATATTCAACTTCTGATTTATCAAGGTTCGAAATATAAATTGAATCGGAAAAACTTGAATGGAAACAAACAATAATTATTATTTAATCTGTTCCATAAGCGAACGTTTTGAGTTTAAATAAAAATAGGCGTTGTAATTAAATCTCTTGGTTAAAATGGCAAGGATTGGCGCCTCTTGGATCTTGACGCCCTAGGCAACTGCCTGCTTTGCCTGTGCCTAAGGCCGGTCCTGTACATGACTCAGTCTTCTTATGCTTAGTCATGAACAACTTGTTATTCGAGACAGAAATGTCTGAGATAGTACTGTTTATATCTGTACAGTGTACAATGTACATCTTTCTTTTGCAAACAATTTTGCATATTTAGCTGTATTAATATCATACAGCATTATCTAAACAGCTCAGTACTATATCTCACATTATAAAATAAATAAAATTTCTTTCATCTAGAGAATGAGTCCCACTTTGGAAAATGAGTGCATTTGATTGGCTTCAATCACAGGTATTTGTAGAGTAAAACTCCTGGGAACTGCTTACTGACTACCTCTCCCCCACTGGTTAACTCTATATATGCGAAGGAGTTTTATAGGTAAATAGAAATTCCCCCACCTTGCCTGACTCTCAATACCAGTCTGTTTTCAATGCTTTTGTATGTGATCTGAACTTCTATGGGATCCTATGGGTGCACATGCATTTCCTAGTTATCTATAATATTAAGATCCTTGGTCTGTATAATATTAAGATCCTTGGTCTGTATGTCTGTTACCTTCGAGCGTTCTGATTGGTTGCGTTCGAGCGTTCTGATTGTTTGGCTGTGTGAGCGTTCTGATTGGTTGGCTGTGTGAGCGTTCTGATTGGTTGGCTGTGTGAGCGTTCTGATTGGTTACCTTCAAGCGTTCTGATTGGTTGGCTGGGTGAGCGTTCTGATTGGTCGTTCTGGAATATTCGTTGCCTCGAGCAAAGCTCGCCTCATTCGAGTGAAGCAATGCGAAGCTCACCTCATGTGAGCAAAGCTCACGCGAGCGAAGCGAGCCTTCGAGTTCTAGGTTAAATCAAATTTCAAGTGAGCGAAACTGCAGCGTTACTGAATTGAATTTGTGCTTATTTCCCCTGGAATCATCCTGGACGCATGTCCAAAGATCATTTAATTGTTTATCTTCTGGACCTCATATACATCAGTGTTTAAGTTACTTTAATGTATATGAGGTCCAATTAAGACCTGAAGATAAACAAATGATCTTTGGACATGGGTCCAGGATGATTCAAGGGAAAATAAGCACAAATTCAATTCAGTGGCATGACAGTTTCTGTTCTTAATCAGAGTACAGAAATAAATGAAATGTAAGCCTTGTTTCATTAACTGCATTAGCTGTTAGTCGATACCTTGAACCATAAGTCTAATGATGATTGACTAGGCTATAGCAAAAGTACAAGGTCCAAACTATATAAACAATATGTCACCCTAGTTAGAAGGAGACATCAGAGGTAATGCTCACTGTGGAACACTTTGCTTTGCCAACTTTTAAATAGCATGTCCATGACTGTGTTTCTACTTAGGTCATCTGGGCATTTTAAGATATATAGTACATATGCAGTCTGTCTCTATCCAATTTGATCTAGGTATAAAGTGAGTAACATTAGTTAAGCCTTGGGCTCTAAAATGATTGACAAAGGCTGTAGGACAAAACACTCCAAGCAGGGCTGGCCATAGTGTTTGCAGGGCCAAAAGCAGCAAGCAAAAAGGAACTTGATGCAAAGATTTTTGGAGTTTATTACTCACCAATTCAGCACTTTAAAGTAGTGAGGAGCAAAAAAAACG
Organism: Metaphire vulgaris; assembly: GCA_018105865.1. Taxonomy (NCBI): domain Eukaryota; kingdom Metazoa; phylum Annelida; class Clitellata; order Crassiclitellata; family Megascolecidae; genus Metaphire; species Metaphire vulgaris. Next base: position 6,497,566 of record CM030853.1, read on the forward strand.
CAGTCAGCGAGACGCCTCTTAAAGCGTGCAGGGCCCAATGTATTTCATCTCCCTATGGCCAGTCTTGACTGTATCTCCCTATGGCCAGTCTTGACTGTAAGGGCAATCATTCTTATCCTCTCCCAAGACGAAGTTTGCCAATCAGTCTTGCATAAATTTCATGACCAGCATAGGTTCAAGCATTGGACCATGCTCTTTTATGTCTCTCCTGGTTTAATAGCCAATGGCATCTTGGAACTGGGAAAATAGAAGCCCTCTATCTATAACACTGTCTGTTACACAAATCTGCATCAGTTTAAAAACTAGATGAACACATTACAACAGATATCAGAAGCATTTAAATATATGCAGTAAACGTTATATCTAGTCTACTGGTACACGAATTACAGCAATATGAACATTTATTTAATATAACAAATAATTCCCTAAAATTTAATCAAGATAACGATCGAGCCACAGATTTCTTAATTTTTCACCTGACTAACAAATTAAGACACTTTAGTAAGTATGCTGAAATATAGCAACATACAAGTCTAATGTGGTATTAAAATTAATTACTACTGTATAAAAATGCTTAAAATAGTCATATTACTTGTAACAATAGCAAATGCCATGAGAGAGAGAGAGAGACAGACAGACAGACAGACAGACTAACACACATTATTCATTTAGACAGAGCCAGTAAAACAACAGAGGTTTGGAAAATCACTTCCATTGTCCTTACACCTCAAACGATACAACTTCCAATTCTTTTCTGAAAATTCCAACACTGCACCTTATACTGTAACAATTTTCCTCGCATAGTGTTGCATTCATCTAATGCAGATATGCCATAATATGCATGCTTGCTAAGCTCTCGTTCTTTGCACTACTGTAATACTATGCCAAAACAGGCCCACCGAGAGGGGGTAAAATGCCTAGGGGCCCGGCGATCTGTGGGAGGTCCGCAACAAAGTTATCTCATGCAATATATTACATATTATTATGAACACAGTGGGGGTACTAGGGGGGCGTGTTGTCCTTTAACGCCTTGATTTAAAAGTCTGACATGCAAAAATAGGTCGTCACCACTTTATTGACACTTGTCTTGCATATTTTTGGAAAATCATTGAATTTTATTGAGGACACACCATAAATGTTTCACAGACTTTCTCAGAAATGTTTAGGGGCAAACGACTGCTCTGCCCAGGGGCCCGAAATTTCTCTCGACAGGCCTGTGCTGAAATAAAAAAGTTTAAGTACCGGTACATTGCAGCCAGATATTAAAGAGACTCAGTAATTCAGTTGTACAGTTACTAATTTAACTGGAGAAATATCTTCAACATGGATAATGTACGACTGATGTTATAAGCAGGGACGTAGCTATGAATGGGCTTGGGGGCGGGGGCTCAAGTCCCCCAAATGATTTCAAGCCCAAATGGTGTTGCGGGCTCAACAGGAAGAACGGGGAGTGCTTCTTGGGCTTAAGCCCCCCACACCTAAAATCCTGCCCATGCCTGGCTACATCCCTGGATATAAGTGCAAAATGCAACTCAGACTTTGTGATGATGAAGTATGATTGTTGTGAAGCTGATGAGATTTCTCTTAAAGTCTTAAAAGAATTGTGACAAACATTATTTGGGCAAGTAAATGTAATGAATATAGTATTCAATATACCAGGGGTGGCCAAACCCAAAAAGGTGTGACTTGCAAATGACAATTTCAAAAGCTTGGGAGACACACTGCCACAGTTAGGCAAGTAAATGACGTGGTGTGATTCAATTCTTTGCAAAATTATTACTGTTATGTGGCACTCGTATGCTTCTGTTGATCTGCTAATCTGCTCAAAAAAATTTAAAAAAACTTTTCACGAGTCGTAGAATCTACTAGAAGAGCCGCAGGCAGCTCACGAGCCGCAAATTGGCCACCCCTGGAATATAACAATTCCGGTTGACATCAATAATAATTTATTTGCAGTTCCTAGCTAAAAACACGAGTTCACACAAGAAATGTGATCAACAGTCGACCCCTAACATTTCTCAACGTCTACTTGATAATGAAAGTGGCCATTTTGTTTTCCCAATATTCATTGGAGCATAAGTACCAGACTCAAACATCAGGCCAATAGTAAAATACCAAGCAAAACTCAAGTAAAAGCAAATTCAAGTAAATCAAATTCCCGTACTATATAACCAGGCCCATAACTTCACTCCTCGAGGCCCTGGGGCAGCAGTGGGTTGGAGACCCCTTGAACGGTTCATGAAAGATACATGCTGATCTTCGACAAGGAAACCCTTCCCCCAAACCCCTGGCATTACTGTATAGTTTAAGCACTTTGAATCAACACGTTTAAAATATAGCAATTTGTAATCATTTTCAATTTATACTACCATGACACCCGATGCATAATGTTGCAATATAAAGTATCATACCGCAACTGTTAACACATTAGGCCTACTTTTGCTTAAAGTACAGTAGGAAATGACGATCAATTTTTGTCAGATGTCAGTGTAACACCAGTTCCAACTGTCAGTTATTGAACTTGACTTACAGCTTTCAACTGGCTTTCTTTGAGGCAAAGTTCACAATTAAGCTATCAAGGTTTAATGGCCATGCAACCTTCTTAATACTTAACACTCAAAGTGACTTAGTACTCAAAAGTGCAAGGCATTAAAGTCTGTTCCAACCACAGGATGACCATAGATAGCTTTTGATCATTCTTAATTTGGAAACGCTCCTTTCACAGCTGGCCACAGTTAACAGGCAGAGTCAGGAAGAGCATTTAAGATGTCATAATTACGTAATGCTGGAAAGGCCTTTTTGAACGTGTAGGCCTAACAATTAGTAAGTAAGTAATGTTTCGATAGACAATAGACCCACACCAGCAGTAGGTAATAAATATTCTCACAATTACCGGTACAAATGACCCGGTACGTAATTTTTTTAGTTTCAAGTGCAATTACATTTATTTCTTAGGTTTATGCTTTTCTTAGGCTTAGGTTCTCAAGTAACATTTCTTTGGTTACATCCAACAAGGAATCAAATTAAAATAATATTAAAGAATCAAACAAATAGAATAAAATAAAAATAATAAAATGAAATTGTAATTATCAAAATTTAAAAAATAAAAGAATAGTCCATAGGTCTACAATGTTCAGATACATTTAAACAAAACCTTTTTCAAATTATTTATGCAATTTACTAAGAGATTTAATAGGCTACATGCATATAGATATGACGTCATTGTATGCTACACCATATAGATATGACGTTATTAATACCCTGTCTCCCTGCTGTTTGATGGCAGATATTAATGCTAAACGTTCGTAAATTGTACTCAGAATCAGTTGCCTCAACAGCACATGGGCTTAATATTTTTTCCCATACTTCACGGAGGTCCTTTGACCCTCGGAGGCCCCGAAGTGCCGCCCCGGCCTAGTTATGGGCCTGTACATAACAAGATATTCACTGGCACACTCTATGAACACTTTAGTCAATATTTTGCTCCAATTTAAGGCATTTAACAAAGACCCAAAAACTATGTATGCTAAAGTAAATTATCAGAAAAATAGCAAAATAGCATTTCTAAAATAAAACATCAAATATTAAGTAGAAAATTTATGCTGATAATAAATATGAGCATAACATAACAAATAACAGAATATGGAAAAATGCAAGCAAGAGCAACAAGTTGCTTAGTGAACCAAGTAAAACTATCTTGGTTCTTTTATTCACAAGGCTCTAGTTACTCTGAATATCTACATATGACAACATAATATATCAACAGACGTACATGTACATTACAATGCTAATTTCTATACATTTCAACAAGAACTTTTTTTTGTAATATGAATATTAAAACACTCACTATATTTCATTTATAAGTTATTAAGGCAAGAAGGCAAACAATAGGAAAACACACTTGTACAGGCCGATTTTGATAGTTTTTAAAAATGTTCACAATGTACAAGAGGGCATTGATTAAAACAGTTGTATTTGAAACCTGATTTAAAATTGCATCATCTCTTCATCAACTGATTTACCCTGAAAGTTCACTTGAACAAATCCATTTAATTCAACAAAAGATACTGCTTCAAAAATCTTCATCGACAATTTTATTTTAACCACAAAATCCATAAGGCAAACTAACAGCTGGTGAGTAATGACTCAAGCTACCTAGAAGCAAAACCAAAACTGGTAATAAGAGCCATATTTCCCAACCCAAAATCTGTAACTCAAGTTCTCTGATTGATAGATCTTCCAACTCACTGTGAACATATTATAATATATTTTATGGTACACATACCGGTAATTATAATATTTATATATTCTCTCCTTCTTCAAGTGCCATGTATTGCTATGTCAGCAAATTTATATATTGTACTATATTATAATATTTATATATTACATTATAATATTTTATATATTATAATAAACATACTCAGGCCCACCGAGAGGGGTCTGGGGGCAAATGCACAGGGGCCCGGCGATCTGTAGGAGGCCAGGCAGGCTTTGCTAACAAGAAAAAAAGGTCATCACTAGATTTTAAACTTTCTAGGGGCCTTATGGGTACTCTGCACAGGGACCCAGAATTTCTCCCAGTGGCCCTGAACAAACTGTATTTTCCAGTGGTCATTTCACTAAAGAAATCTCAAATGATATTGGCTAAGCCTAAAACAGGATATGAATGAAACTAAATACTAAAATCAAGAAATGCAGCTTAAGAAACCTTTGCCAATTACAGAATCAGTAATCAGCAAAGGACTCACTGACTGAACTCACTCTGCAAAGTGTTGGCTAAAACAGGACACCGTTTAAATGGCAGACACACAACGTAAAATTAAATACCAAACCAGATAAAAGTAAATTTTATTCACCTCTGACTTGGCAATGACAATTGACAAATTTCATACTAATGAAATTTCAATTGCAAAGCACTATTTCAGAAAGCATCAACTCTACCGAACTCGACCTAAGTTCAGCAGAAATCTAATGTAAAATATATGTTTCATGAAACATTTTGTCAGCCATGGGCTCATAAAACAGTTCACAGAAATGCTTTAAAACCAGTCAATATATCAACATGTTCTATGGATACCATAATTTACAATTACAACCACAAAAAACAGTATTTATCTAAACAACATTGTTATAACCACCAACCATAGTGTTTCTTTACATCTGTTTTAATTAATATTTATCCACAGCATAAAATGAGCAACGTTACAGCATTTACAAGGCAAATAATAGTTACAGTACACCGAACCAATAGAGTACATCAAATTATATACAAAAAGTCTAATATTTCCATTTAAGAAGAAGACATTCCCTTAGCATGCAAATAAGCCAATAATAGTCTTCCACTTAATACACCAAATTGCAAATATTCCTTAATATGCACACATAAATAGCAGTACATTCCAAGCACAAACCCAAAAACTATGCACCAAGCAAATGCAGAAACTCTCTATCTCTATCTCTCCCTCTCCCTCTCTCTCCCTCCCTCTCTCCCTCTCCCTCTTTCAGCAACCATTTGATCAGCGAACCATTTTATTTAAAAATTCAAGAAACTTTATCAACACAGGTTTTTTTTACAGAATACCAGAGCTGTATTGAAAGATGAACTCTTCACACACACACACACACACACACACACACACACACACACACACACACACACACACACACACACACACACACACACACACACACACACACACACACACACACACACACACACACACACACACACACTGTGCTGAAGTTGCTTGACACAGTGTGCTAAAAATAGATTAAACCATTAACAGCAATGTAAACCTCACAGAAACACACATGACTTTGCAAAGTACTCATACAGAGTAAACTTTTATGAGCCTAAGTGCATGATTACAAGAAAGATTTCTGCCAATCTTGAAAATAAGAAATGTGGAACACAAAGAAATATTTGCAGCGATAACACTCAATCATTGTCAACACTCAATCATTGTCGTCGTCATCATCATCATCATTTATCAGTGGTTCTGGTGGCAAAAATTGTTTCACTGTTTTATTTACAATAACACATAATTCATTTTCAGTTCTGCTGTGCAGCCTGTTAGGGATACTTAAACAGAGCAATACAATCGATGATATATATCCTGACAAAGTCGCAAAAATTATTACAGGTCAAGAGGACAAAAAGCAACTGATGTTATCAGTACAGAAAAGTCCTTAAATCAGATCTCAACTTATCAAGACATGCATTGTGAGAGCACAGACAAGTCAAAGCTTCTGTAGTCACAGGGAAGAGATAAAGTCCGTTCACAGCAAGTAAGAAACATCTGCAATACAATGGTCTCAGCATAATGCAAAATTCTGCTCAGTAAATGGAAGATGAATGCATCACATTGGTTTCAAATTGAGTTGAAAACTAAAACTAAAACCCAAACAACCTCTGGGTCATCATCTCCAGACCTGTCTATATATGTCATAAAGTGTAAGGGCCTGACAAAAAACAAAAACAATCTAAAGTCTGTTAAGGCAACAAAGTCTTGGCTGGAGGCTGATAAAGGCTTTTCATTTTCACCCATTTAGTACCGGTATATAAGCCACAAATCACTTCCTAGGCAACGAAACTAAACATCATTGGCAATTTTTGCATAGCCCAGGAAAGTGGACAGCAACAGCAAAATTGCATAGATCAAATTTCTCATGTAAAAGAGTACCAAAGCCAAAGACTATTTATTAAATGGTCTGTCGTTCAGTGGCGTAGTGTGCACTCATGCTGCCTATGGCTCCTGGCAAAAATGCCGCCCCCAATTTCTCTTATTGCACCTGACAAGCAAAAAAGGTCGTCGTTGCCAAATTTGCCGCCCCTTCTAAATCCTGGCGCCTTCCCCAAAACTCCCCCGAAAAGCAAAAAAGGTTCTCACCACTTATTTCCGCCTCTTCTAAACTTTACCGCCTTCACTAAAATCTCCCCCGACAAGCAAAAAAAGGTCGCTTCCAAAATTTGCCACTCCGTCATGTGTGCCGCCCATGGCTAAAGCCATAGTACCCATTGGGACGCTATGCCACTGCTGTCATTTCTACAAACCCATCATTTGAAAGATGCTAAACTCAAGAGCCTTCTACTGTATAAAATAAGCAAAGAAAATTCAACATAAAGTCAGAAAGAATACATCGGCCATCACCGTTCAGCTAACAGAACATTTTCCTCTGTTTTTATGTGTACAATCTGACCATGCAATGTTTATTTATAACTCAAAATAAATGTACGATACAACCATACTACTGGCCTGTGCCTACTGGTCGTACTGCAATAATAATACCAGCATCAAATACGAAACTGCAACTTTATCCAGAGGCAAATTCATACATAGCTCCATTATTTTCAACTTATTTAATTACCCACAGTGAAACAAGACTAATAACAAACCTTTGAAGTGACAGCAAAGAGGCAATGCTACCAATGTGCCAATAAATTCAACCAATGACTTGGCCACTGAACTTAGAAAGTAAATATCTACCAGTGAAACTAAATATTCTACTTTATCTTGCTTGAAGTCAGCATCCAAGTTCAAATCATTAAATCATTTATTAATCAAATAACACTGAATTTTGCAGAACATCATCTAAAATATCAAATCTTTTTCTTGGTAGTCTTGATAGCTGACTGCTCACATAAAAACCAGTCTGCATCATAGGATTAACCAGGGCTTTTCTGGAAGGATTTGCTAACAATATGGGCCAAAGAAATTTTCTCTAAAATATAAAATGCCTCCATGCCTTTCCTTTCACAGAATGCTGACAAGCAAGTTCCTCTGTTGGACGGGGTGTAGTCCTAGTGGGGTGACAAGGACCGTAGGAACAATCCAGGTATTTGGCCTAGACGTCTGTTGAACGATCAAAGGCAAAATCCAGATTTTCGCCAAATGTCAGTTCATGCTTTATAACTTGATCAATGTCACAGTCGATGTCAGCTGTGTCGAAGTCATGAAAGTTCAAGTCGAGATCTGCAGGAATAAACGTCGAAACATTTGAAGTCGCATCGCCAGACAGAGTCGGCACCTGATACAAGTGATGCGGATCGCTTCTGGATGCGTCCGAACTCGAGATGAGCAGCTGCTGGAGCATGCTGCTGGAACGATTGGACGCAACTGGATTCGACTTCACTGCATGTGCTGGAGCAGTGGAGTTCTCAAGCTGCTGCTGCTGCTGCTGCTGTTGTTGTTGTTGTTGTCGCATCTGAATCAAATGCTGCATTTTGGCTACAAGCTGTGGTTTGTTTGCAAGCAGCTGCAACAGAAATTGCGAGTTTAACGGCCTTGAACTTGACATTGGGGCTGCATTCACCGGTTGAACCTGACCAATGCCCGATGCAGGAGTGAACTGATTGTACAGCTTATCACTGGGACTAATCGCCTTGATTACCTTATCAGCTACCTCGGATTGCAACAAGTCAACAGACTTTTTTGCAAAAACATTACAATTAGACACATGAAGGACGCTCTCGATTGTCGGCAGGGTGGGCCTGAGTGAATTGGCAAAGCGACAAGTGGCATCGGAGATTTACTCAAGCCAATCTCGCTCTTAATGGCGGTGGGACTAAAGGTCGCGGGTCCAAACATCTGGAGATTGTTGCAGAAAGCCCCGACGTTACCAGTCGGGCCGTTATAGGTTTCACTGAAAGTGCTACGTGATGAAATCACAGGGTGCATTATCGGACAGTTGCGGGTCATGAAAGTAGACTGAGTCAAAGAATTCGGCTGCTGCAGAGCAGACGCAGACGGCATGAAACACGAACGCAGTTCGGAAACTCGGGCGACTGGACCTCTTCCTTGATCAGATTGCCGACAAAGATGTCCGCCAGGCTCTCGCTCAACGTTTCGGCAAAGTTTTCGCCGCTCGAGAAGCCGCCAGTCCAAGACGAAGACGGGGGAACAAATTCCGTTTCTCCGGCATCTTCCAGCTCCGTGACAGGCTGCATGTGCGACAGGCCGAGAGTAACTCCATTGGAAGTTGAAATTCTTTGATAGTCTGTATTCATATCGTGGTCGTCATGCTCATCAGTTTTACTCTGGAGATCAGAAGACATAGGCTCGTTGATGCTTACGGCGCGCTGTACACGGCTGCGCTTGCCTGTATAAGTTTTCGCGTCCATTGTTGCTGCACGCCGTCGCGGAATCTTGACAGCTTTCGCATCGGAATTTATCATCCACCACGAGCTTTTGCCTGTGCCTTCATTCTGCACTCGCATGAAGCGGTTGTGCAAAGATAAATTGTGGCGAATCGAATTCTAGAATTAAAAAAATCACTGATATCACTCAACTCACTAATCGATGAAACTAAAGCACAAAAACAAAAATTAAACAAAATTTAAGGCTTCTGCACAATTTGTAACATTTGAAAGCCACTCCAAAGCAGTTCTGATACCCACCCACAGGCAATCAACAGTCACATTTATAACAACTCTCAATTACTACTGGAAACAGATCCAACTGACAATGAGTCTGCAGTAAATCTGCAATGTTCATTCAAATAAAACTGAGCTGTTCATAATAGCAATATCTGGTGTTCTGGAATTACAAATTAAACAATAATTTAAAATAGTATACAGTCCAACTTGACTGATATCACATTTTCAAAATACTCTCCAAAATGGAGTATTAACCAGATCTTACAATAACTTGACTGGGGACCACAATGCCCTGAGAGTTAGAATTATATAGACAGCTGTGCAGAAGAGTGAATCATAAAACGAAGATAAATAGAGACATATACGAGCAGCAAGTTGACTAACAAGAAAGAAATAGCAACAGTAGTTGAACTAAAGTGCCACTATTAATGGAGAGAAGAGCAAGTCCAGGGTCACCGTGATGATCAACAAGGCACCTGAAATAACTGAGGAGAGGCTTTCAGTCTATATAGTAATGACTAATGTGGAAGGATTAGCCTAATGCGTGGCACCAGTTTATCATCTCCAATTTAATTTGAACCAAATCTAGTTCCCACAATCCTATCCAATAAAAGCAAACCAAACAGGGACTAACTAAATATCACAGGCACCAAAGAAGAGCGGAATAACTGAAACAGAAGATCATCACAAGTTAAAACTTGCATGGGACTTCTGATCGCATGGACATTAGTTTACAAAATCGTTAGCAAGAGAAATTATAATTGGGTTCTGCTCTTAACCCCTTAACTGCATGGGTGCCCTGAGTAACGCTTGTCCATTTTACATTGAGTTACAAATAGTTGCCCAGCTAAGGGGTTAAAGAGCTGATGGCAAGGCTTTAAAAATACCCAAAGCATCAGAAGGAAAGATAATTATTTCCAATTAGCGCCTCTTCTCGCTCACTGGAACTTACAATATAATTAATCATTAGTCATATTCTACGTCAAACAGTGCTTTGCACGTTGTCAAATTAGAGATGAAAGGACAGGAAAAATTCTCCTCTGAATGTCAATTCAAATACAGATAAGTCCATGGAATTGCAACAAGTGAGTTTAATGCATAAGATTGGAGGACCAGCAACCATCTTAATTCCAGTGAGGTTAAAGTCAGCATCCACTGGAGATCAGGTCTGGGGAAAACAATAATCTACAACATCAAAGCCTTCTAGCCAAAAATGCCAATGACTCAGCAACTCGGGTCTTTGGCTAACAGAATGAAGCCTGACCACTGTAGTAGCAGGCGGCATCAACACCATCGAATTTAGTGCTACTACTTCTAAACTTTCTGACGCGTGGATGAACTATCCTCAACGACAGAATTCAAAGTTAAACACACAGTCTGCACAGAAGTAGGTTGAATATTTTTACACTTACCTTCCATCCAGCAGAACTGTTACTCTCTCCCTTGTCCTTGAAGAAGGAGATGTTCTGAACCATCCACCCGTAGATCTGCGACAGTGTCATCCGCTTATCCGGCGAGCTCTCGATGGCCTTCGTTATCAGATCCGCGTAGGAGAGGTTACCCCAGGCGTTCCGCCGAGCTGCTCCCTTCCGCCACGCTCCAGCGGATCCAGAGCCGCCCAGGGCAACCATTCCGTCGGCCCCGCCCTCGCCGTCCGCCCCGAAATCCCCATCCCCGGCGCCGACGACGCCCACGTCGTCCTTCGGGGTCACTTTGGGCGGACCGTGCCAAGTGTTGGCCCTATTCCTCGCCACGGGGCTCGTCTCCAGATCCTCGCCGACCGAACCCGCCGCGGCGGCGGCGTCCGGCGCCGCTCGGCCGCCGACGATGATCTCCTCGCTACCGTCCTCCTCCTCCTCCATCTCTCGTCCTCGAGGACTCCCTTCAGCGTCGAATACGACGAATACGGAGCAGCATGGACGACCAAAAAAAACAGTCCCGGATCAGGAATGCTTCTTCTTCATCGCACGATACGAATAAATAATAAGTCGATGGTAAATTTCCAACGAATAAGCGAAGACACACGCACACACGTTTGATCCCCGAAAGACGTAGGAGAATAATACGGGTTGCAGCGGTACCAGGGTGCCGTAACTGCCGTTAGTCCGTAGGCAGAGCAGAGGCAGCCATGTGAGGACCCTCCTCTATCCCTCTCTCCGCAGCACGTTGACCCTAACGTTCGAGCGCCCAGGCCGGGCCGGCCTCTGACGCAAATTAGCTAGCCTGCCTCCTCCTCCTCCTTCACCTTCTCTTCCTCGGCCCAGTCCCTCCTCGGCCCTGTCTCTCCCCGCTGTAGGCCCCCTCTCCTGGGCCGTAGGCTCAGTCAGGGCAGCCACTAGGCCTCACGATCCACGCGAGGACTTTTAAGCGATGCTTCGGTAAGTATGTACGATGATTCTACGAAATCTGCTTATTTTTAAAGTCTTATCCTCGTTGAAGTTTATTTTTGTTCCAACGTTGATACGAGATAAATAGAGGGATAACTGTAGAATCTTAAAATTTGCCAGTTTCGTGGTTTATGATTGGGTTTCGTGCTTTGTCCTAAGACCGATGCGATTTTCTACCTTCTGACCTGCCTGGGAGCTCTATGGTCTACAAACCAAATTTAGACTTTTCATTAGATTCTCTGCCAACAACATCTAGGCTTCCGTTGAATTGTATACTAACTTATATAGCCCCAAGGTTGTGCGCAAAAGCACGGTTAGCTTAAGCTAAGCAAACCAAAGCGGAGTTACCTAGTTTTCCCTGTCAGAATGACTTTGATTCATTAGGCTATAGGCCTAATATATTATATTGCTGAACACAGGTATAGGCCGTATTGTGATTTTTACTGGATATTATAACGGTACTCACTTTCGATTCAGCATTTTTACCATTTTAGGCTATATTAGTACAGTGTACCAGGCAGTGGCGTAGCCAGGATTTCGGGAAGGGGGTTTGGTTTTGATCGTGACCAACTTTGGACAACATTTTTTATGTTTCCTTTTTTAGAACCTGACAAGCAAAAAAGGTCGCCATCTTCATATTCTTTCTATTTTCTATAGCACTTAGAAATTTTTCAATCGGCAGCCTGCCAAAGGGGTTTGACCCCCAAAATCGCGTCCGAAAATGAAAAATGTATGGAAAAGCATGTCAAAAAATTTTCGTCGGCAGCCAACACCAACCCCCTTGGCTACGCCACTGGTACCAGGTTTTGAATTCGATCGGACTACCACTCCAAATTTTTGAATCCTCTGGTGTGTCGTAGCCTACAGCGGAAAAGGAAATTTTCCGCGCCCAAATTAATGGGGTCGCCCCATATGGTCGCCTCAGCCAGTGTAATGAACTCTCAACCAGTCGACAAATAATAATAATAATAATAATTATTATTATTATTATTATTATTATTATTATTATTATTATTATTATTATTATTATTATTATTATTATTATTATTATTATGGGCCGTCCATTAATATTATGTCAACAATTTTTGACCCCCTCCCTTAATTGTCAACAACTGTCAACTTTCAGTTACCCTCCCCCTATAATTACGTCAAAAAACTTTTGACCCCACCCCAAGATCAATGACAGGTCCCAATAATAAGGTTATTATTTTTGCGGTGGACCATTTTTTCCCTGTTTTGCTCATCTGGTGTCAAAATGTGGTGGTGATGACCTTTTTTGCCATGCTTTTTTTTCCATTGTAATGAGTAGTATTTCATGAAATTTCCTTTTTGATTATTTGTAAAAAGTGAAATTGTTGACGTCAACTTCTCTTGACCCCCCTCCCCCTGTCAACAACTGTCAAACTTTTTCAAACCCCTCCCCCTAAATTGTTGACGTAATTAATGGACAGCCCTTTATGTGATTTAAAGTGGTTTTTATAGGCATGGGCGTATTTAGAAAGGCTTAAAGGGGTAAGCTGAAATTTAAGAAGTTCGAAAAATAACTTTTATTCTATGTTCTGCAGTAACATACAGTTGAGTTTATTAAAATGCTGCAGTTTCGCTTAATTACTTCAATTTTTTGCTCCATATTATTGTTTAACAGAGGAAAGCTGATTGCAATTTGTAACGACGCAGTAACGAAACATTTATTAATTATGGAACGCATCATAGGCGGATTTAGAGTTTAATATTTGGGTAGGCTAGCATGAAGGTCTGGGGGTGCCATCCAGCACGCGACAGACCTGGTGTTGATGGAAAAACAATTTTTTTTGTTTTGGTGGGATTAATTAGTTGGGTAGGCTTAAGCCTACCGCAGCCTTTAATAAAATCCGCCTATGGAGCGCATACTTTCTTAAAGTTTCCTTCACTTTACTACAGTTTTTACTAATTGCACAAATTAAGTTATGAAGCAAATAGTCCCTAAAACAAAATTTAAAATAGCCTATTTTGCAGTGCAACCGAAGGGAATGACCAAAGGCCAAAGACCAAAGGGGTATAGTCCCTAAAACAAAATTTAAAATAGCCTATTTTGCAGTGCAACCGAAGGGAATGACCAAAGGCCAAAGACCAAAGGGGTACGCTATGGATCAGTAGCATACTCCCTAAATACGCCACTGTTTATAGGCTAGTAAGCCTGTGTGAAAACCACTGTAAATAAACTTAGCATGATTTAAGCGGATTAGGAGGCATTGCTGCCTGTGTGAAAGCCACAAGAGGCGCAAACGGGGTTTGAACCCGCTCCGTCAGCCTGCCGCTCCAGCGCGTAACCCACTCTGCCATCTTCCGCCCTCTAAATCGAACACTGAAATCCGAAGCGAAATAAAAGAAATGAGTATCTTTGGATTTAACTTTCGTTATCAGTGCTGCTATCGTCAACAAATCAAGATCAGTTCTTGCGAACAACCTAGACAGACTCTAATAACAATCAGGCAGCAATGCAAAGTTCGATCGCTTTTTGACAAGGTAGGCCTACCTTGGAGGTACGAACAGTGATGCTAATCATTGCCCTGGTCCTTATCCTTAATGACTCATTAAGGACCAATTTGAAGTCCTTGTCCCTGGGGTGTCAATCCTCGTCCTCGCAGGCTGGTCCTTCGAGCAGTGATGTTAACGAGGCTGACCTCCCCCCCAGGACGAGGACCGACCCCCGAGGACGAGGACCAAAGATGACTGACCTCTAAGGACAAGGTTCAAGGACAAGGACTGACCTCTGTAAGCAGTGGCGTAGCCAGGATTTCCGGAAGGGGGGTTGGATTTTGACCAACACCAACTTTTGAAAAATCTCCACAAGCAAAAAAACGTTAGCATCTTTAACTAGATAATATTTCCTGACAAAAGAAAACAAAACAAAAGAGGTCCTCGCCTCTTAAACATCGTTAAATTCTATATTCTATGCCCAAGGGGAGGGGGTTCTCACCCCCAAAGTCGCGTCAAAAAATTAAAAATGCATGGAAACTCATTTAAAATATTTTTCGGCAGCCAAGGGGGTTCCACCTCCACCCCTTGGCTACGCCACTATCTGTAAGACAGGAAATAGGTAGAAAGGAAACCCCCAAAACGATTTCAGTTCGAATCACAAGATTAAAAGAGCAGAAGAGAATGTTGAAAAACACAACTAACACTAGAACCCCGTTATATCGAAGCTCAAGAGACCGTGATAAATACTAGTATACTACGATATGCAATGGCGTCCCTAAGGTCTAAGGTGGGTGCGAGGGTGCGGGCCGCACCGGGTGACACCACCCAGAGGAGTGACACCAAACTTAGGGGCTGTCCATTACTTACATAAACAATTTTCAGGCAATTTTAACCCTCCTTCTCCTTGTCAACAACTGTCAAACTTTTAGTGACCCCCTCATAATATTGTGTCAAGTCCCCCTCTCCCCCGACCAGTTCGTAAAACAGCAAAAGTCAGTACATAATTATTAATATGGCAAGAAACTTGCTGGGCAATGGCCTGAAGGCCTAGAGGATTATAGATCTCTTGGAAAGAAATATTCCTTCTTCGTCAAGAGTGGAATCATCTAGGGTGCACAGGTCTAATACTGCCGCTTGCGTGTCCGGCCCCTGGGGACAAAACATACTGATGGCGCCCCTCAAAAAAACGGAAAAAGCATGTGCAACATCTATGCATTCAACAACATCAAGTGATACGCAAAATAACAACAACAGCAACAACTGGATATTCACGTCAACCAGTTTTA